>JAODPA010068582.1:0-10158 GCA_025585075.1 Nepenthes mirabilis | reverse complement strand
TATAAAACATGTACAAAATCCCATATAAGCCAAAAATTTAAATATGCTAATATAACAAATGAACAAAAGTCTAAATGTAATCTCGTACGTAAAGTACATAATCCAAAAGAAAATATCAAACAATCCAAAACATAAAACCTACTAAAATTGGATATCCAAATCCAAATAGCGGTCAAAACTTGCTAGTCTTAAATCAATAGTCTCAAATGTCAAATTAGATGTAAGTAAACATATTGAAAACCCAAAACATATAAAAATCGGACAATCAAAGATCAAAAAATTGACTTTGAGAAAGGGTTGCATAGACTATCAACAATTTTAAACTGAATTTTACTATTTAGACTCATAGATGGGCCGTCTATATATTTTTTTCTACAAATGGGATCAATTGCTACTTTCATTTGACATCTATGAGTGATAGTATTTTCGTTAAGTCTTATCTGAATAATTAGGGCGTCTGAACATATTAGTTCTATTCAATTTCTTACAATAATTTTTAATAAAATATCAAACCTAGGGACTCCATAAATGTTTAAAACTTTTTCTCTCTGATGAAAAAGAATAAAATTTTTACTCAAAAAAAGTATAAATATAAAAATTTTTACCCTATGAGAAAGTATAAATATTAAATAAATACAAAATAGAGTACAACTTGAAGCACATATATTGAATACCACGTGTAAGTCCCAATATTCTTATACATAAACATAATATCTTAAAATCCTTAAATAAAACTTTAAAACATTAGGTAAAATGGCATGTATGTACGTTTATTTAAAGTGATGTAAGGAAAAATGATATACTTGTACAATAAAATCACCAAATATAAGCAAACCTAAAAACAAAAAATAAACTAAAAATATGGTTTAGAGATACTTACCTTTAACTTTTAATCTAACAGATTTGACAAAACGATATTTTAAAATCACAATTCTTCTTTTCTTCTCTCTCTTTTCTCTTCTCTTTTTTTCTCATTCTTCTTCCTTTCCTATGAAAATCCTCGAAAATAATGACAAGCGTACTTATATACACAAATCGGCTCACAAGTGTTGATCAAGTACTATGGCAATGCCCAGTAGCGCGTAAGCACTATCTCAGGCATGATTAATCTGCTAGTATCACACTCGAGTGCTCAATAGGCACTCATTAGAAACACCGAATGTATCAAAATTTTGCACAAGCAGATTGTGACGGAACGATTTTTTTTTGTATTCCACCAGCGACCTCCCAGAACTGACACCAAAGTTTCGGTGGTTCGGTTCGGGCCGATCGTGCCTTCCAATCATAGGATCACAGATGCCATCTAGAACTCATACACTTTAGTCATCAAACATATAGCGGAAGTCAATCTAATATTCTGTTAAAGTATTCATATTCATTCTCATAAAATTCATTCCAGAATATATAACCATAAACGTCTACTTACAAAAGTTCATCAGTTCTAATAGATCATTGTGTTAACTGCTTCTTTTGTGGCGATCTTCCAAAAGGTATGCTTCTGAATCCTTACAATCCTTCAGATAGGCTTTAGTCACTCCGTCTCGTCAGATATGAGTTCTAAAATTTCGCCTGAAGGAGGGAAAAAATAGAAAACAGTGAGCCGGAGCGCAACAATGTACATGCAGATTTTTCATAAAACGTTTGTGCTATCAACAGTTACAAATACATATACAAGTCATCGTTCGGCCGGAATCTTACAGAATACTAAAACGGTCAAGACAGGTAATCATGCAGCATAAATATCATAAGGTAACAATTGGCCGAACTATGCAAAAGTCAATTAGAAAGCCGAAACAGTTAATATTAGAACATAAAACAAGGCCGGTTACAATATAGAAATTTTCTTTTATTTATTGGTAAGGTTTCTGTTTAGCGAAAGGGGGCTTTAATTAAGGATAGATTGTGCACATCTCCTCACAATCACGGCAATACCTCATTGTACAAAGCCCCGAGGACGGCTCTCATTTTCTCCTTATATAAAGCCCCAAGGACGGCTATCACTACCTCATTGTACAAAATCCCGATGACGGCTCTCACTTTTGCTATCCTCGATTATCACCGTAAAGTCTTAAGGCATGCCGGAGAATCTCATCTCCTAATGCTAAGGTCTAAACTTATTTATCTTATCGTAAAGTTGGTTCACATTTTCTTTGTTCATTTCGGACGGCCATATCACAAGTTGGTTTCAAAATCACACTACAAAGCCGATTTTAAATTTATGTTACAAGACCGGTTTCAAATCATAATTTTTATGCGTCACTTGGCAAGCCGGTTTCAAGGTTTCATTATAAATGCTGGTTTCAAATTATAATACAAGGCTGGTTTCAAAATTCACAATGCAAATGCCGATTTTTCAAATTATGATACAAGGCCGGTTTTAAAATCACAATACAAATGCCAGTTTTAAAATTTTGATACAAATACCGGTTTCAATTATAATACAAGGCCGATTTTAATTACAATGCAAATGTCGATTTCAATTACAATACAATGCAAGTTTCAATTATAAGTTTCAGTCTGGATTTCATGTGAATTCAGTTTGAGCAGAAAATAGAAAGTATGAATTAACCATCAAATCATATAAGTATGGAGTCAAAAATACAGCTTATCAAGTTATCATAAACGGAAAGTCAGATATATTACATGCTTAAGCATGTAATTTAAATCGACAGGGAAACACTTGCAATTTGTTCAAATCTGGAACCTTAAAGCATTAATTTTTAAAACTAGGGTATACTTGCAATATTTTTAAAAATAAAATTTAAAAAGAGTAACGTCCGAAGTACACTTGCAATATTCTGAAGTTAAAAACAGAGTGTACACTTGCCTGATAGTTATCCGCCCACTCCCACAGATTTGAAGCTTTCTCTTCTTCTCTACTCCTTACTGTTCCTTCCGACACTCATGCTTGCTTCTTCGACTGAAGCTGAGTATATATAGAGGAGGGGTTAGGTGGAGTAAGTTGGGGTAAGTTATCTACTTGATATTTCTTCTCAGAGGTTAGTTGGGAGTAAGTAGTTTAAGTTACTCATTTTGGTATTTCTTTTCAGATGGTCAACAGGGTGGTTTACTTACTTCATTTAGTTAAGGTCTAGTTAGGTTCTAACTAATCAGCAAAATTAGTCTTTGTCTTTAGTTATCCTTAATTTATTTCGGTCAACTCTTTAGTCAATATTTCATATTCTAATCAGACATTTTTTTACTCAGAGTCGGCCAACATTTTACTTCTTTTATTCAAGATCGGTCAACCTTTCTCAAAACTGGTCAACTCTTTGGTCAGTCAACATTTTGACACTGGTCAACATCTTGACGTCGGTCAACATCTTGACGTTGGTCAAAGATCTGGTCAACATCACAAATTTTAGTCAACCTTTACTTAAATCTGGTCAACATTCTAAAAGTCGATCAACCTTTTTTTGTCTTCTATTCCAGACTTCAAGCAGTCTGGCCTTCTGTGGCACAAGCTACTCCGGTTTTAAGTCGAAAATAAAAATATACTCTTGGTTTTAATATTTTATTTTAAACTCTTTTTTTTTTCGATTTTGGGATTTCACAATTCTCCCCTACATAAAAAAATTTCGTCCTCGAAATTTAGATGGGGTTACATACCTTAAACAAACAAGTGAGGATGCTTGCTTCGGATTTCTTCTTCTCGTTCCCAGGTAATTTCTTCAGGTGAGTGATTCCTCCATAGTACCTTTACTAGAGGAATCGTCTTCGTACGCAACCTTTACTCCTTCCGATTGAAAATTTGTAGTGGCTCCTCGACATAGGATAGATCGTTGTTGATTTCCAAGGGTTCGAATTCAATCACGTGAGTAGGGTCATAAACATACTTCCGGAACATGGATACATAGAACACATTATGCACTTCCATCAAACTTGGCAGTAGTGCTAATCTGTATGCCACTTCTCCGATCTTTTCTAAAATCTCAAAATGGCCAACAAATCGTAGCTTCAATTTTTCTTTTACTCCATACCTTGACGTTCCTTTGGACGACGAGACCTTCAGAAAGACGAAATGTCCTATCTCAAAGCTTAATTCTTTCCTCCTATCCGCATAACTTTTCTGTCTGCTCTGAGTGACCCTCAAATTACCATGAATCGGTCTGATTTTCTCAGTCGTTTCTTTTATTTTTTCGGGTCCTAAAATCCTTTTATCTTTGTTCTCCTCCCAGTGAATTGGCGACCTGCACTTTCTTCCATACAGAGCCTCGAAGGGTGTCATACTGATGCTAGCCTGATAACTGTTATTATAAGCAAACTCTACCAGCGCTAGGTAAGTATCTCAAGTTCCTTTCATTTTCAATACAGAAACCCTCAACATATCCTCAAAAATTTAGATAGTACACTCAAATTGGCCATCTGTTTAAGGGTGGTAAGCAGTACTAAATTTTAATTCAATTTCAATTTCCTTATGCAAACTCTTCCAAAATTTTGAGACAAAATGGGGATCTCTATCAGATACATGGAGGTAGGAATTCCATGTAGTCTTATGATCTTGTTCACATACAGCTGAGCCAATCTATCACGTGAATACATTGTTCTGATTGCCAAAAAGTGGGCTGACTTTATCAGCCAGTCAACTATAACTCAAATGGCGTCGTGATTTCTTGGGGTCCTTGGCAGATCCGATACGAAATTCATAGCGATATCTTCCCACTTCCAGCTTGGGATCGGCATCGGTTGTAATAACCCGGACGATTTTCTCCTTTCGACCTTCAATTGTTGACATATGAGGTATTTCTCCACATAGGCCATGATGTCTCTCTTCATGTTCCTTCACCAGAACGTTTTCTTTAAGTCTTGATACATTTTATTTGTTTCGGGGTGAATGGTATATCTAGATCGATGGGCTTATTTTAGAATCTTCTCCTTCAACTCCTTATCATCTAGCACATATAATCGATCTCTAAATTTCAATACTCTGTTCCTTCGGACACTGAATTCAACTCGGGATTCCTTACTCAAGTCACTTTGAATTTCTACAAGGAACAGATCATTGACTTGCTTTTCCTTGATTTCACTAACAATTTTCGGTTGGATTTGAAGATAGGATAGGAGCATTCTGTTACCCTTAGCAAATCGTTGGACATTACATTGCTTTAGATAGTCCAACAATTCTATCTGTTTAATTTGTATTTGAGCCACAAATCCTAGCCGTTGACTTAAAGTATCTGCAACCACATTAGTCTTTCTAGACTTATATTGTATCTCACAGTCGTAGTCCTTTAAGAAGTCAAGCCACCTCCTTTGCCTCATGTTAAGCTCTTTCTGAGAAAATAAATATTTTAAACTTTTATGATCGGAATACACTAGAAACTTTTCACCGTACAGGTAATATCTCTAAATTTTTAAAGAAAACACCACGGTAGCAAGCTCTAGGTCATGGGTAGGATAGTTCTTTTCATGAACCTTTAGTTGCCTAGACCCATAAGCTACCACCCTACCGTGCTGCATCAGCACACATCTCAAGCCTATTTTGGAGGCGTCACAATGCACCTCATAACCTCTTGATCCTTCTGGAATCACCAATACTGGAGCAGTAGTCAGGCGATCCTTCAACCCCTGAAAACTCTGATCATACTCCTTAGTCTATTCGAATTTGACTTTCTTTTTCAATAATCGAGTCAGGGGTATAGCAATTTGTGAAAAGTTTTTCACAAACCGCTGGTAGTAACCTGCCATGCCCAGAAAGTTCTAATCTCTGTTACAGAAGTTGGCTTACTCCAGTTAATAACAACCTCTACTTTCTTTAGATCCACAGAGATACCACCACTAGAAATCACATGTCCTAAGAATATCACCTTTTTCAGCCAGAACTCTCTTTTTTCTAACTTAGCATACAACTTTTTCTCACGAAACACTTGAAGTACTATCCTCAGATGGGTTTCGTGCTCCTCATAATTCTTAGAATAGATTAGAATATCATCGATAAAAACCACCATAAATTTATCCAAATACTATTTGAATACTCTATTTATTAGGTCCATAAAGGCAACAGGGGCGTTTATAAGTCCAAAGGGCATAACAAGAAACTCATAGTGGCCGTATCTTGTTCGGAATGCAGTTTTGGCCACATCTTCTGGCTTAATCCTCAATTGATGATAATCAGACCTCAAATCAATCTTCGAGAATACCCGGGATCCTTGCAATTGATCAAACAAATCATCAATATGCTGCAGAGGATATTTATTCTTGATCGTAATTTTGTTTAACTCACGATAGTTAACACATAGCCGCAATGACCCATCTTTTTTTTCTTACAAACAAAACTGTTGCTCCCAAGGAGACACACTTGGCCTAATAAAACCTTTGTCCAACAGCTCCTATAATTGCAACATTAATTCCTTCAGCTCAGCCAGAGCCATTCTATAGGGAGTCTTAGAAACTGGACCGATATTGGGAATGATAGAAATTTCAAACTCAATCTCCTGATGCAGGGACAATCTAGGTAACTCCTCAGGAAATACATCTTCAAAATCGTGGACGACTTGGATATCCTTAGCCGGCACCTCATGACTCCCAGTGGTGCAGGCATAAGCAAAGTAAGCTTTACATATGCTTTTTACTAGATGTTTAGTATGTAAAGCCGAGATCATTACAGGAATCTCCTTTTTCTTGATGCCTTGGAAGAAAAAGGTTTCTATCCCAGGGATACTAAAATAAACCTTCTTCCTTAAATAATCAATGGTGGCATGGTTCTTAGCCAACCAATCAATCCCTCGAATCACGTCAAAACCTCCCATGTTTAGTAATACCAAATCCACAACCAAATATCTCACGTCTACTTCCATCACACATCCAAGATATATAATATCAGTGACTACGGGGAATCCAGTAGGGGTACATACTAATAATTCATAATCCAATATGCAATGAGTAGTAATAATATGACATGCAAACTATGGAGAAATAAAAGAGTGGGTAGACCTGGAGTCAAACAAGATAGATGTAAGAACTCCACAAATAGTAAGAGTACCTTCCACGATATTTGGCAATACCTCTGGCTCCTGAATAGCCACTGCGAAGGCCTTAGCCAAAATAGTAGGCTTTCTGCCTTCTAGTTTCGGGCAATCCTTGATCATGTGGCCGTACTATCCCATTTGAAATAAGCTCCTATTGCCCAGCGGCATGCCTGCCCCGGATGTATCTTCTCACAGGACGTGCAGTGCGCAACCGATGCCCTAGAATCAGCCATTGACGGAGCCGACACAACACCCTTCCCTTTCTCAGTCGTCCTCGTCTTCTTAGACTATCCAAAAGATCCTCCAGCAGATCCGCCACCAACACCTGCCTGGCTAGCTGCCCTCTTCGAATAAAATTTCTCTATCTCCACCTCTTGTTCATAAATGACCGCCCTATCGAGTATATCGACATATGTCTCAAGTTTTAATGTGGATAGTTGCTTTCAAATATCAGCCCGCAATCCTTGCTAAAATTTCTTCGCCTTTCTTAATTCGTCTTCTACATAATACGATGAGAATCGGGACAGCTCGGTAAATTTAGCATCATACTCAGTCACCGTCATGCTCCCTTGCCTTAATCTCATAAACTCCATCTTCTTTTGATCCCGGAGATTGGATGGAAAGTATTTCTTCAGAAAAACTTCCTCGAACATATCCCAAGTGATCATCTCGTCGGGTATTCCTAGCACTATCTTCCTCATGCCCCGCCAGCTATCTGCTTTTCCCTCCAACTTATACACGGCGTAGGTAACATTCTCTTGGTCTGTACACCCAATTACTGCAAATATTTTCTTCATCTTTTTAAGCCATATATCAGCTTCTACTGGATTAGGTTTTTTCAAAAAGCCCAGTGCCCGCTCTGCCGTGAACCGATCATACGTGGTTGGAGCTAGGATGGCCGGAGCTGGCTCAGTCGCAGGAACTGGAGCCATATGCCTATGCTCGACGGATTCCACTACCGTGGTCATTCTTTCCAACTAGTCTATATAAGCGGCCTCCCGATCGTAGGGTGTATTACGGCCATTTCTTTTTCCTCTTCCACTGGCCATCCTAAAATCAAGACAGGCACAATATTATAATCTCAAAAAAAGAAAGTATCCTTCAATCCCAAAAATTATACTTAGTCTAGAAGCCAAGTTTCCTACGGACTATAATTGTCTAAGTTATCGTTGGCCTACTTTCTTCAGAGATTTAGTATGACGATTCAAATTTATGCTTCCGCATTTTGATCTATCAATTCCTAAAACATCTCATATCTCTGATACCAATCGTGACGGAATATTTTTTTTTTTGCATTCCCCCAGCGACCTCCCGGAACTGACACCAAAGTTTCGGTGGTCCGATCCGAGCCGATCGTGCCTTCGAATTGCAGGATCACAGATGTCATCTAGAACTCATACACTTTAGTCATTAAACATATAGCGGAAGTCAATCTAATATCCTGTTAAATCATTCATATTCATTCCCATAAAATTCATTTCGGAATATATAGCCATAAACATCTAATTATAAAAGTTCATCAGTTCTAATAGATCATTGTGTTAACTGCTTCTTTTGTGGCGGTCTTCCAAAAAGTATACTTCTGAATCCTTACAATCCTTCAGATAGGCTCTAGTCACTTCGTCTCGTTAGGCACGAGTTCTAAAATTTCATCTGAAGGGGAGGAAAAACAGAAAACAGTGAGTCGGAGTTCAACAAGGTACATGCAGATTTTTCATAAAACGTTTGTGCTGTCAACAGTTACAAATACATATACAAGAAATCATTTGGCCGGAATCTTGTAGAACACTAAAATGGTTAAGACAGGTTATCATGCAGCATAAATATCATAAGGTAACAATTGGCCGGACTATGTAAAAGTCGATTAGAAAGCCGGAACAGTTAATATTAGAACATAAAATAAGGCCGGTTACAGTATAGAAATCTTCTTTTATTTATTGGTAAGGTTTCTACTTAGCGGAAGGGGGCTTTATTCGAGGATAGATTGTACATATCTCCTCACAATCTACGGATTAACCTCGAGGCTATTCTTAGTGTTTGAATGCAGTCTTGCACATTGAACACACACTGAGTCAAATATTCCATAAATCTGATTTTTGAAGAACAAAATTGAAATATAGGAGAAATCTACACTAAAGTTCTTGATTTATGGATCTAGAAGTTGAACAAGAAGTATCCTTTAGTCATGGCTTGGTGATACATATTAGAATGCTAGGTGATGTTATTGTATGCTTATCTCTTAATATATTATGAAGTTATAAGTCTCTTGATATTTAGAATAACATTTATGAGTGGATATAGGAAGCAGGACCCAAAGATCCCTTAAGCCGTGGACTTAGGAGCTTTAATAAAGTGTAAAAATGTTATTTTGTATGCCTACCTCATAGTATTATGTAGATATGTACGTCCTATAATGACTATAATAACTTATATTGATAGATTTAGAGAATTAACTATAATGTCCTTTGGGACAATATCTCAGTAACATGTAAAGGCAAAATGCTAAATTGGCTATATATATAAGTAGATAATTTTAGATCATGATTAACCTAGATAGCCGTGTGCCTCTAAAATTGGATGAGAATACTAATTTTGTATTTTATATATCAAATTGATTGCATTTATGATTAATTAGTGGATGAGTAGTGTATAGGTTAAGTATGACCTCTCTGCACACTTGTATATAATTAGTATAATGGTGTTCAATAGACCTTGGATCTACTTAATTAATGTACTGAGTGTAAAGGAAAGAGTAGCCTTTTGTTAGCGGAAAAGGGTAGTTGGTCTTGGGTCTTAGAGACCTTAGTAGAGTGATTAGTTTGTTATTTTATGTCATAAGATAGTCGGGTGAAAAGTCTTGGGAACTTTGATGATCCAATTTTATAATATATGAAATCGGACATATAGGGGTCTTTTTCCCTTGGTGGTAGAGTGCTAGGCTAAATGTAGAAGAGTTTGGTGTTTTACTTAGTATAAAGGCATTCTAAAGGTGTTTAAAGATGATCAGGATTAAATAACTTTAAATTTGTTTTATGGAGTAGAAGTTAGCCATCTCGGAAGTAAGGAGGCACACTTGTACGAACATCTATGGTTAGTATTCCCTTTGATTCGATGGTTGTTCATGTTCCTTACTATCTTACTTTATTGTTTATTCTATAATTATGTAGAGAATATGGTATAAAAATATTAT
>JAODPA010068581.1:0-32685 GCA_025585075.1 Nepenthes mirabilis | reverse complement strand
ACCAGACCCGAACCCGATTACTAACCCTTTTTAGATTTTACAAAATTTGGGTTGTTACAAGCTCAGTGTTGGTTTTTCAAGCATATAATTTACTATCTCATATAAATTACCGGAGTCCAAAGTTTAGTGTCAAAATCCGAAGTTCTCAAATTCATATCATTTTTACTGGTCATTATTATCCAAAAGGACCTAGGCTGGTAGACCCTACCAACCAAGGGGGAGAGAAATCAGGAACAGATTATATTCGCTCCATACAATCAAAGGCCTCTATTCAAAATTCATATTCATATTCTTTCCACAGGATAGATTGTGTTCTATTTACTCTACACAATCAAAGGCCTCTGTTTGCTATTCAATTTCTACCCTCTCATTACGTCCCGAGGAGGGGCGAACCACGATCACTCCATGGACAAAACTATTCCCAATTACCACCGTAACGTTCTAAGGCATGCTGGAGAACCTTATCTGACTGTGTGACAGTGCTAGGTCTGATCTTATTCGTTCATAGTTCATCGTGTCTTAAGGTCGATTCGCAATTTATATGCTTCATTTTTCAGACAAATACAAAGGGCCTTCTTATTTTGATATCATGTCTCCAGGCCGATTCAAATTTCATATGTTCCATTTTCCGAACAGATTAAAAAGGGCCTTTAAATTTTGTTATTCCAGTTTCATGCCAAGTTTTCATACAAGGCGAATTTGAACATGATTTGAACACAAAGCATGGGTCAAACATGAAATCAAATCAAAATTTTATTCATGCAAAGTAGTCCAACCGTACATTAAACTTAAAGTATGAAATCAATATTAAGAATAAAATTCATATTATTCATGCATTCGTCGCAGCTAACATACAAAGATATTTGAAAGCAATAATTATAGAAAATAAGTCTGAAGTAATCTTGCATTAAAACGTTCTAAAAGCCTTAACTTAAAATCGAAAGGTATACTTGCTTGATTTCCAAGCTGTCCACTCCAACTGGCCTAAGGCTCCCTCTTCCTCTTCGCCTCTTACTTTTTCTTTCTTTTATAAATTTTTCTCACTCCGGCAAATGACAAAGTCAGCCTTTATCATCTTGCAATATACTCTGGTTAATAATTCTAAATCCAGTCGACAACTCATCATTAATCCAACTGGCTAGCATTTTCTTTTTACTGAAAACCGGCCAGCATCCATCTCTTTCTTAAATCGGCCCCATTGTGCTTCCATGGTCACTCCGGTTTTCTTCTTCATCAAAACATCACTCCGGCCTCCTTTATCAAATCATCACTTGGGCCTCAATTCTTTTACAATCACTCCAACCTCCTAAATCATCACTCCAGCCTCCTTCATCAAATCATCACTCCAGCTTCCTTCATCAAATCATCACTCCGGCCTCAATTCTTTTACAATCACTCCAGCCTCCTAAATCATCACTCTAGCCTCCTTCATCAAATCATCACTTTGGCTTCCTTCATCAAATCATCACTCTAGCCTCCTTCATTAAATCATCACTCCGGCTTCCTTCATCAAATCATCACTCTAGCCTCCTTCATTAAATCATTACTTCGGTTTTCTTTTCATCAAAACATCACTCTGGCCTCCAAGTGGCACAAGGCCACTCCGGCCTTCAAGCCTTCCATGAGGCACTCCGGCGTTCACGTCGCATAAAGCCACTTCGGCCTTCAAGCCTCCCATGAGGCACTCTGGCCTTCAAGCTTCCCAAGAGGCACTCCGGCATTCATGTGGCATAAAGCCACTCCGGCCTTCAAGCCATTTACAAGCCCACAATCACTTCGTCCTTCATGATTTTACTCCGGCCTCTAAAAGCACACAAAGCCACTTCGACTTTTAAACTACAATAAATCACTCTGATTTTTAATCCTTTCACAGATCACTTCGACTTTCAAGCCTTTTACAAATCACTCCGGTTTTCAAGCCTTTCACAAATCACTCTGGTTTTCAAGCCTTTCACAAATCACTCTGGTTTTCAAGCCTTTCACAAATCACTCCGGTTTTTTTACGCCTTTCACAAATCACTCCGATTTTTAAGCCTTTCACAAATAACTCCAATTTTCAAGCCTTTCACAAATCACACCGATTTTCAAGCATTTCACAAATCACTCCGGTTTTTAAGCCTTTCACAAATCACTTCGGTTTTTAAGCCTTTATATTTTTGGGATTGGGATCTCGCACTCGATGAATGAGCTTGTCCCATTGAGAGAGGGCTATCTGGATGAGGCAAACCACAGCTGAGGTCTGTAAAAGGGAAAAGAGACTAGAAACCCATGAGCCCTAGCAGCGTGGGAATGTATTGCACAAAGGAGATCGACGAACACATCCCCTACTTGACGAACAACTCAACGAAGGGCTCCTCCTTAGCACTGGGCAAATCTTGCACAATCCTGGGTGCAGGCACGCCTGGGGGATCTAGTTTCTTAGCGGCCTCCTCCCTCTCGCTCTCTGGGGCCTCACTAACGGAAGATTCCATGGCTAACCCCTCAAATGTGCTAGCCCCCGCAGCAAGTTCGGGCTCCATGATAAGGGGCACCGGTGACCCCATAACTGGCACTTCAACGGTCTCTAGAGCATCTGTTGGCACAATGTCAAGCTCAAGATAAACTGCCTCAACAAGCTCTACGACACCGACCGCCACCTCCATGATGCTTGTAGCGACTTCCTCCACAATGGGCTCAGCGGGCTAGTCCCCATGCGAGGGTCCTACCACAACGTTAGAAAAGGAACTCAGCATGGACCCCTCAACCAATGGATGGTCAGCAAAGGGGACACTGTACTCTACCAAAGCAACAACAAGAATTGGCAAGAGCTTAGCAGCTCCCTTCGGTCACTAGGACTCTGGCTCCAACGGCACAGCGATGGCTCTAGCGGGTGCCCTCAGGGTGGACCCGGAGGACTGGCCTAATATGGTAGGCATAATCAAGGCCCTCTTGCTCGAAGTGCCTCCTACACGCCTTAGCCTCTTTAGTGCCACCATATCCTCACTCGAAGAGGACACTAGGGAAGATAATAAGCCACTTTGCTTGGGTAGCTCTTGAGAAGGCTCTCAGATGACCAAAGTCCCGGCTGTCCTCTTCTGAGCAGCAGCAACTGCCTCAGTGCCTGTTGGCTCCTACCTAATGGCTGCAAAAACCTCAGGGCTCAGATAATACCCCCGGGTGCAGAATGTCTGGATCACCGCCTAAATATGGTCAGTCAACTTTTTCTCCTTTCCTTCCTCCTGCTCGCTCATCTTCTTTGTCAAGAACTCATCCACGAAGCCCCACTCACTGGGGATATCCCACTCAGGAGTGGCCGCCAAGAAGAAGAAGTAGTCCTTCCAGTTCTTCATGGAATCAGGGTTCGTCCCACGAAAATGGAAGCATGATGAGGCAACATAGAAATCCAGTCATCAAACTGGTTGAAGTGGAAGATCACCTTTACCGAGTGTGGACAGAACACACAACCATGGAGGCAAACAAAGACACACACAGATACAAGATAACACATGAGATTAGGATGAATCCATGCCACGACAACAGCTAGCACCGAAAAGATCCTGTATAACTCCAACACCACTAGGAAGCGGAGCCCACCCTTTAAGTGGGACTCGTAGACGGTAATGAAGCCCTCTGGAGGCACATTCACTCTACCCGCCTCACCAAGAAGGAGGTGGGCCAAGTCATTAGGAATATGGTACTTAAACAGTTAAGCAGCGATGACACTCGCCAAAAGGACCAACCTAATCTCACAAACTCTCTGACAGATCATGAGGGGCGCAGAACTCTTCTTCTTCGTCATTGATGCAAGAATCAGGAGAAAAGAAAGTGTAAATGGCATCAGGAAACTTTGCTTAAATAGGCAGCCAAGAGAGGTCTCAAGTGGTGTCGTGTGGGAAAACTCAAAGATTGCCCCTAATGATGGCCATGACATGCATCCCTTCAGCAGAGCGCAGCACATCAATCCAAGTCAGCCCATCATGGCACCTGATAGATAGCCTTACAACTCACGCCGCAACCATCCGCCAAATCCCAACCGTCGCCCCAAGCAATTAATGCAAAGATACTAGTCATCACGGATGACAACAGCGGTGGCTCGTACGACTTCCTCGTTGAAAGTGCAGTGCATGACATTCAAAATCAACATGCTATTACAAGTGAACTACTTTATCAAAAAGAAATTTTACTAATAAAGTTTCTTTACAAATAAAGCTGACCAGTGCCTGTAAAATACAAACAATGCTATCTGCGCCTATTAGGCTCAGCAGGATAAGAAGTCAAGAACTCAGTCAGCTCTGATAGCATTCGAGTGCTCATGTTTCGAAATCGAGGAAGCCTATTGTGAAGCCAGGCACTGCCAGAGAAGGTATCCTCTGGCTCAATCGAATCCCTTCTTGGAATTGCCCCTCCAGCATCGGAACCAATTCTTCCAGGCAGATCCTCCACCTCAACTCAGCCTTTAGCTGTGCCTGGACAATGTGCTCTTCTCAAAGCCGCTCTCGACACAACTGGAGCTCCCCATAGAGAGTCACAATCTCACTCTAAGCATGAGCAATGGTGTCAGTTAGCTGTGACACCCTTGCCTATGAATCCGACCAGGCCTGTTCAAAATGAGCCACTCGCACCCAACTCTGTTCAGCCTCAGTGATAGCAGCCTACACTTGATGCTCGGTCTCCTTAAGTGCTAGTTGTGCGCGAAGGATCAGTCGACCGGCATCCTCTAGACCGCAACGCTGAGAGGAGCTAGACACCCTTTTGGATTCGAAACCTGACGGCACCCTCAAGAGCCTCATTGGCCCAAGGACTGACGACTCTAATTGGCAGCCTCCTACCGCCACAATGGCAGAATTTGCCCCATCGCACCCCCTTGGCTCTGGTTCCTCCCATCTCAACTCCCCAGTGAAGGGCTCAGATTCTGAAAAAGAGGATGATCCTGCTGGCTAGCCTAATGGCCCTGGGGCGTAATCACGCCTCTCATCAGCCATTACAGTGATCGCAACTAAATGAAAGAGACAACAGCTGTAAATTCAAAGTCAAAGTTCTGTAGTGGCGAACGAATGCCCAAAATGAGGTGGAAACTTTGGCGTTTAAATAGCCAAAGCCCCTCAAAGGAAACGACATCATTTAACAAAGAAGAGATGTGCTGCCACCCAATAAGATTCCTCCACGTGGCAATGCCCTAAAGCACCGCCTTTTCAAAGAGAAATAATTATGATGCGACAGCACTGTGGCTCCCAGTGCATTAAATGCACAGATGCGTCTTGATTGATGTGGCCTCCGTCAGCAACATTCAGCTACCTAAGAAAGGATGCTAGCGGCACAAGCCCCCAGATGGCTCCCATCAGGCCTTCTCACAAACGGTCCAAATACAAACTTGAGGGATGAACGCCATCCGCTCGGCACTCAAAAAGGGACGAATGGTCAATCATGTATGGCGGTGAGAGGGGCCGTTTGCCCTTGATTCATACCAGAAAGAAAAAAAAATCATCCAATGGCACAAGAGATGAAGGCAAATATGGATGTTTTTATTCAGTGAAGTGTTCTTTACAAAGTACAAGGCTTGCACGAATGCAAGACAAAAAAAACAAAAGTAAAGCAAAATACAATGAGTAGAAGAAGAGCAGCACGTGCTGGGAAGGCTCAATCCGAAGTAGAAATGCGACATCATAAGAAGTCCCCTCATTCTGGTCTCATCTACCCCAACGCCAATTCTCCCCCGGTGGGGTGAATTGGATGCCAATCCCTCGCTGCCAACGAGCATAACCCCACCACAGCAAGAGAAAGGCCTCCATCCAAGGTCAACCACCGAAGCCACAATACGTCAAATGCGTAGCCCAGTGGGACTCCAAAATATGCCTCCTCTAGCCAAGCCTTGGGGATGACCAACTAAGGAAAAAGCGAGAGGCAGAACACTTCCAAAGGTTAGAGACCCGAAATCTGGATTTTGGCCTCCCGATGCTCCCCAAGCGGCTAAACACCCTAGCAAGGTAGATAAAAGGCACGCGATGATTGCAAAGTGGCCGAGCCACCTTCATTAGGATGATGAAACATCCATAAGAAGAGCTTGATGATAGGCTTCAAAAGCAGTTATGAGTCTTATGTAGATCCATCCAATTCCCATGCGGGACTCCATGGAGTACGGGATAAGCCAGAGTCCCCATATTGCTTCGCCGGTGAAGGAATGAGCTTGGGTCCCCAAAGTGTGGGAACCCCCCAATTTATAGCCATGCAAAAGGCCCAGTGAGCTTCAAAAGGAGAGCTCCACCCAATGACCGTCAATCAAAAAACAAGAAACCCATCAATACGTGTTGATTCCCAGACCACGAATCTGGTTAAACAGGGCACCGAATCTCTGCGACGCCTATAAAATCCTACATATTCGCATGGGGAAGGAACGGCGTCCCTTAGAGATGAAGACTGGTGCATCTTGAGAAGGCATGCAGGAGTTGGTAGCAGGGCCCACCTTCCAACATACCAGGGCCCAACAATGAGTCGTTCCCAAGCATGGGGGCTAGTAATGGGTCTAGTACGGATCTAGGCCAAAACCAATAATGCCCAACCAATAGCAAATAGGCCAAACCTACAAGCAGGCCCAATCAGACAATGATGATCCAAGAGATTCGGGGAAAGGCCCATGAGGCGCCTTTGACGCGAGCCCAATTATCTTCACCTGCGTCTCCCCTAAAGCCGCTGCAGACTGACAGTGTAGGAGGCGTCGGATCAAGGAATGTCAGCCAATGGGAGATGGGGTAAAACCTGGTAATTCATGGTGCCTGCCGTCCTAACAGTAGCTCGACCAATCCTAACAAAGTAAAATAGGCAGTGTCGGCCATGTCTAGCGAAGTCCCCGCACCACCACCAGGTGATAACTGAATCCGCCAGCCACCACTAGTGTTCAGCATCCGACGAATCCAGGCAGGCCACCTGTCCTAGGTTTCCGCAACTAAGAGACTCCTCCACGGAGCTTACAAATACCTTCTCCCTCAGCGAAGAAAGGGATTTAACTTTTTATGACTTAATTGGTGACTTAAGATCTAAAATCGATCACAGTGCCTTGTACTCAAACAAACAAGAAGAAAGAACTAGCTCTTTTCCTGTAAAATCACCACCTCAATTCGGCAACCTTAGTAAGCTACTCTTAGCAGTGCATAAGTAGAGCGCAAGCCTCCTCCAAATACCATATGCAGCCCTTGCATACTAGCATCTGTGCATCTCTCGTCATGTTTACCTTCATGCATGCATCTTTCCATTCTCTGGGAAAGATTTCTGACTTCAGTATCAAAGTATTTATGATGAAAAAATATCTTACCATTTTCTGACTTCTTATTTGTAATTTGGGGTATGTAGCACCCAAATTGAGAGATACAGAGACCTAATCCATTCGTGATCCACCCGAGAGAAGGAATCCGAAGGCTTCCTAATCCGCACGAGAACCCAAACATAGGGATGCATCAAAATCACTATATATTTTAAAAATAATTGTGTATTCATTCATAAATTATGTTATTAAAAAGTTAATGCATACCTTAGATCTGAATAGTCATTCAAATTGAATCAAGTTGGTCCTTCGAACCCTTTAATTTAAATTCTACATACCACAATAATTAATAAGAGGTCAAGGATACAAAACTCACTCCTCAGAATATTCTCTTACACTCAAATCAGAATTCTTTTAAAAAAAATAAAAGATGATAAAATGCTGAGGATTAGAAAAATAATAAGAAATAAATGATTTGGCTCTGTGATTTTTGTGATTTGTAAGTGTATAGATTATTAGAGTTCTACACTTGTTATTTCTATGCGTGATTCGGATTTGATTCTTTTGATTGATCAAAATAGCTATATTTATAACATCATTACCAATTAATATTCCCTTTCTAAATAGGTGTAATTGCCAATTAATTGAGAAATTATGTTGGTCGGCAATTAAATGGACTAACCGTTATATAAACTCTTAATTTAATGCCTGTCTTTTGTGCACATTAACTATTTATTTGATTTGACCATTTATCCCTCAATTCATATAATTGTTCATTAGGTTTAACTATTTGAATTTATTAATCAAGCGATCTTTCGGTACATCGGTATTTTATATTGCCAACAATTCTACCATTTAGATATTCAATAGTTTAGCCAAATTCTCATTCATTTCAAGTCTAACGACTCGGTTTGTTCATATTTCTTCATAGGCATACAATTTGTGAGTCCCACATAACAATGAGTTAAATCGATCTCATCTTGGACCGTACCTAACATCAAACCCTATTTTCAAATGTTGAATTCAATCTTCAAATATCTTAGAATGGAAATATAAATAGTATGCTTTGAATGCCATCCGAATGCTCCTTTTTGATGGAATCATAAGTAAGGCACATTAATTGCTAATCAAATTTATCAATCAGAGCATAATTTTCTTTCTTATTGACTAAATTTTTTTGACCAATTGACTACTTTTCTTTCCTTCAAATCACCCTATTTTGTGGCCAGTTTTGGAGTATAAAAGGAGTTGCCCTCATTCGGTCTTCAACCAAATTCCAAGTCTTAACATCTGATGGAATTGTATTGGATTTTCATTTAAACCACTAATTTTAACATCTAATGGAGTTTTCGTTTGGTGAATCTAAAGAGAGAGCTCTCATGGATGCTTTCATATTCTTCCAAGAGGTGTCTAAGAAGTTTGTCTTGGTTATTATCTTTTATATGAAAACTTATCCTGATTTTTCTTTTTTATGTAATACTATGAATCAAGATACTTTTCCTTCTAAATGGTTATTTTTGATACCTCTCACCATCTATTGTGGGGCATCTAAATTTTGCAGCTTGTTGAAAAGGATCGGCTGGTTCAATATTTCTCCACTCTTGTACTATCACATCACCATTAAATTTTGATATTAACCAATCGGAGCCAATTGACTAAATATTAAATTTGAGTGCAAGGGTGAACTTTTCTGGTGTTCTTACATTTCATCTTCTTCTTGTAGTTGGATCACCCATTTTCTACATTTATTTCTTTCAAGCTGAATGATTTCAGCATCTATTTTGTAAGAGCATACATTGTACATTTGTACATCTATCAAATAAAGAAGATTTTGTTTTTTTTTTTTATTTTGCATTCGAGTCATAGTTCTTAATTTGTTTCTTTTATTGGGCTTGTATTTATCCATGTGAAATTATAAGTTATCGAAAGTTTAGATTAATAAAACTATATGAATAGAAACTTTTCTTCAATTATTGGCATCAATACCTCAGTATTTTCTAGGTTCAACTTTAGTAGAGATTTATCCATTCAACATCTTGGCAACTTTGTCTTCTGACATTTCAGACTCTTAACTGTTTAACTTGCTGGCAATTATTCATTCTAAAAATCAGCATCATTTACCAAATAACTGAGACTTCAAATTACCAGAGTTAGCAGATTTATTCTATGGGGCGAGCCGAACTTTCGCAATGTCGTTTCTTTAACTTGCTCAATGACGTTAGAGATATCATTACTATTCTAGTGGAAGTGACTCATTAATAGCATTATTAATGTAATGACCGACGGCTTAAAAATTGTGCCATTTTTAAATCATTTCAATACATAGTGTTTTCAATTTGAGGGAAGGTAAGAAGACATGTAATCATTTGAACAACACATCAATTTGATCAGTATTGCCATTCGAAAACTATCATGTCCAATTTTAATTGTCCTTTTGAATCCCAATGTCTATCAGTCTACTCTTTAAATCCTAAGAGTGCTGCTTTTTTCTCTTTGCATCAAAACACTAGCTTCCAAATTTCTCTAACTGTTCAACATTTAATTCCTTATAGCTCACTGAAGCTCCCAGAAAAACATTATCTACATCATTTCTCACCTTCCTGTGGATGATGTACTAAATATCTATGATCAGTATAATATTTCTTTTGCTATTTTCTTTCGAGTTCCTTTGTTTGATGAGAGAGCTTGTTCTACTAAGGATTAATTTATTTCCATTTAAGATGCTCATCTAAAGGATGGCCTCCATATTCCTTTAGCAAGAAAATTTATAGAAATAATAGTGACCCTAGAGATTTCAGTTGCTAGACTCCATCCAAATGCCATTAGATACCACTAGGGTCTTAGGTTAGATGCCTAGATAATTAAGGCAGTTCTTTGCTTTAATTAAGAAAGGGATTAAATATCCCTAACACCTACAAAGGATTTTAAGATAAGTGGTGTAAACCCAAAGTTAGCAAAGAACTAGAAAGACACATTCTTCTACATAAAGGTTCCTAATAATTGGGTTTTGTTAAATAAACGGGGTGATATCAATATTGCTTTTTTTGGTCCATTTTGAAAATGAGTGTGTGATTACTAGATCACGAGTTGATCTAATAAAATAAAATACGATCGAGTTGCACAAGAATAGCAAGTTTTTAAATCAAACCACTCTAGATGCAATTAATTGATATGTTGTCCTTAGGGGAGAAGCCGTTCCAATGTGCTTCCTGATTCTTTTAAAAGGATGAATAATGCGATTTTGATAGATTCCCCTCCCTTGGCTGTCTCTAATCAATTCAAACATCCAAATGATAGTTTCACTAGCCTCTCATTTAGACGATGATGAGATTCTGAGTGTCGTCGATGGGGTTTTATTTGAGATGGTTGAAATGGAAGTTCAAGATATTGTTTGTCCTACAATTCTAGCCATCGCTGCTCCTTCTAGTAGTCCTTCAGAGGAGATGCATGTCTTAAATTTTGAAAAAAGAATTCCCATCATTTCTTTGCAAAAGGAGTTTTTTTTTCTATATCATTCCTCATATTGAGGATGATGTTGTCAACACTACTATCATTGCAGTATAGGATTCTTGCTATTTTCAACTCTTCTGTATCTATTGGGCCATTGCCATGTCCTTGTGCATCTCATACTGCTTCTTTCAAACCTAATAATAATATAGATATTGTTAGAAGGATTGCCATTTTTCGTTTCCATCCTCTCTAACTTTTGTGGGTTTTGAGGCCTTAGCAGGAGCCCTAGGTTTATAAACTTCCCAGTATAGTAGGCCTGTGCGACTTATTTGTTAGAGGCAATCACCTATGTCAAATCCTTACCCAACTAGATCATTTTAATCAAGTCTGATACCTAGAGAGGGCCAATTGACCCAAGAGATAGCTTTTGAGCTTTTAATTTTGAGCTATTCTCTTATATTTGAGTTGTTGACTCAAATTTTTTTGCAATTTATGAACCGGGTGTGGTAAATAAGGAATAGGATGTATGGCTGACAAATTGATATTGGTCATCTGTCCCATTCTCAAATTGATCCTTTTATGATTTGGGGTTTAGAATATATAGTTATGGCTTCAAAAACTAGACTGGTTTTCATTGAAAACCAAAAAATGCATCCTTGGGGAGAATTGGCCTAGTGGATGCATAGGTCTTGTAATTATGTTGATCAAGTTATTCATGCTGAGGACCGAGCCAATTCTCTCAAATGTAAAGCCCTTGAAGCCAAACGTCGCTTGGCTATGGCTATCAAGGCCATGGATAGATTAAGAGCTGAATTCCTAATGCTTGAGAAACTATTAAGGATGAGCATCTGACCCGAATAAATAAACTCTTTCTTGATTCTAGATTCAAAAAGGAAATCAAAACTTTACAAGCAGAAAGTCTCCTTGGTAGCCCTCGACTTTCCGGCTAGATGTTTGGACCCAAGGAATTTTAAAGTTTCACTGACTTCAAATGTCCAAAATTTTGAGGAACAAGGAAGATTCCTAGCCCTATGGTCTAACTCGAGGCATTAGCTATAAGATTATTGAGCAATTTATGTCCATGAATTCCATAACCCCCACTTGTAATCAAGCAATAAGGCGATCTAGTTTGATTCCCAATATATATATCCAAAAGTTTCTTCCTCAAATATCTATTGTTTCTTAATTGATGTTGCTTGGGTGATTTAGGCCCTGAGCATATGCATATGAGTTTTTGACCATTAGATGGTCGAATTATCTACCAATTAAGTCTTTTGATTATCATTACTAGTTAGCCAACTATAAGATGGTTGAATTGATTTCCAATTAAGTCTTTCTGCTATTGCCACCATCTAGATAGGACCATGGTCTTTGACTAATTGAATGATTGTGTGTATCCTGTGGAAGGCATAGTGACACTTATACATTGATAGCATACCTGAGATTTAGTAGATTAGATGACTATTAGTTGAGTCTTGATTGATTTGATTCACCCTATCTTTGAACCACTCAAAACAAAATTGAACGCTTTGTTATTAAGCCTTTAAGCCTTTTAAAATTGCTAATGTGTGACCACGTTTGGAGCTGTACGATACAATTGAATCTACATTGATACCATTCCATTAACTTCAACAGATAAGGTATTTAAACCAATTATCTAACTTAGGGTTAATTTTAATCATATTTATTACACATAAGCATATAAATTGATGTGAAACGAATCAAAAAATTAACTTTATTAATAACTTAAAATAATAAATTACAACACACCAGTACTCCAAAGTGAGTTGTAGGACGCACCTGTATGTTCCTAAGATGACCTCTTTATTAATAGTATTTTTTAAGGTAAAGGATATTTCATATTCAAAATACTAGCTTTTCATTTTAAGTTTGTAGTTTGTATACTTCATTACAAGTATTATGACACTAGGAATAGTCCGTTCCAAGTTAGAGATAGTTTATTCTTGTGTGCTAATTTTCTAATTGCTTTTGTAAGGTACCATTTCTAAAATATAATGAAAATGAGTTTAAAGGTCTTAGATTCTAAAATATAGTAATTGTGGGATAATTATACTAGTATAATCAAAAGTGGGCTTAAACTATTTGGAAAAGTAAGTTCCAAAAGCGAAATAAGGGTGAGAGGCTCGGTGTCTAACTACCGCCCGAGGCTTTACTTGGGCAAAAATAACAAAACCTCAGTGCCTGAGAGATGCCCAAGGTGAGGCCCGGCGGATATAACAGAAGGGCCGCGCTCGATGGCTGCTCGAGCATTGGCTGAGTGCGTTTGACCAAATGCCTCGCTCGAAGTGCGCTCGACGAGCGCTCTAGGTGTGACATTGGCAATAGGGTCTCGCTTGATTACTACCCGACTGGCGCTCGAGCACCAGTCGAGGTATTTAAATGCTCTAGGGCTCATTTCTTGTCAATTTTTTGGCCATTCTAATTTTTTAGAGAGAGAGAGAGTGCCAACCAAGAGAGAGAAAGGAGGAGATCAAAGCCTTGGAGTCTGATCCATTCGAGAGCTAGTTATAAAGGTAATAAATCAGGTCGAGGTAAATACACTCATACCTTCCTATTTCATTTTCTTGCACTTTTGTCTTGATTTCATCGGGTATCATCATTCCAATACCTGATTAAGTTTATATTTTGTAGTTCCCAAGACCTAAGCATACATATATGTAAATTTGGTGTCCAAAATTATAGATTTAATAGGCTTTCAAACAAGGGAAACTCTAACCCCACGCCTAGATATGTTACCCACAAATTTTTGGGGCTTTTGCTAATTTGGGGTTAGAATATGATTACCCACAACTTTGACATGTTAATTTATTAATTGGGTATCTGAATTCGTGATTTTATGTGGAATTTCGCTCGATGAGACCCTAACCTGCGCTCGGACTCCGTTTAATGGATTAAATTTAGTTTGATGCATAAATTGACTTATGATTATGTTTACCCATGCCTTGAATTTGATGATTCACCCGTTGGATGCCCGAATTTCAAAGAATTAGCCGATATGTGTATCCAATTACCGTTCATGTACACTGTTCATGCGAGTACTGTTTACCCGAGCCTAATTGTAAATTTTATACCTTTCCATCGTAATTAATTGTTACATAAGCTATGTATAATTGTATAAGTTCAATTGTAAGCCCGAGATAATGTGTTTGTGCTCCGTTTGTAGAGAAATGTGTTCCGGAGGACCCCAAAGAGATAATTGCCTAATGTAGTAAGGAATTCTAATCTTTCTTATACATTGTGTCATCTGTGCATCCAAATTGACTTGTGAAAAGACTTAAATTCGAAGGAAAAGTACTAATTGTATATGTAATCAGAGGGAAGTCCACAATGTGATTTGTGATCAAATTGTTTTCTCGGACGAAAATATTGTGAAGTGAATTGAATTGTGGTAGACCTTTCCTCAAATGAATAAGCAAATGAATAAGAAAACCATGAAATTAGGACCATTGATTATGTTACGAAAGGGTAATATCCCTTGGCATGACATACGTATCACAATAGAGACTCGAGGATTTCACTAGCCACGTATCCTTACTGCTTATTGGAGCGGGTGATACTCTTGGCTAGCTTTAGGATATTACTGTGGAAGGATAGCATTTTATTGGCCCTGTATGACCATGTAATAGGCATACTGCTATGCTACGTGGTGTTCAGCTTGTTTACAGGTAATATAATAGCCAAGTAGTTACAAGCCTAAAATGTAGCCGATACTTTAGAAATGTGTAGCTTAACACATTCCTTCCTTGTCCTCCTGTACTTTTAGTTAATAAGGCCAACTGACCCTAATCCACAATGATGAATAATCATACATAAAGTATATATCTCAAAGAGAAGTAAATTATATTTCAAAGCATATTTGATTATGTTCCCGTTTATGCATTTCCTTTAAGATTGTCTCTTTCCTTTGTTCATCTTTGCTTATACTTTCTACTGTTTTTGATTATGATGTACTCGTTGAACTGTTAACTCACCCTTACTTCTCTTTCCTTCTAAATGAGCAAGCCATTATGCCCAATGAGTTTGAAAAGGCTGTGAGCGCAAGATAGGCAGCTGATATGAATTGGAAAGATTTCGAGGACTTAGTTTTGTTATTTTGTATAAGGCATGGATATTGTAATAATTATTTTAATGCTTATGATTATGTATATGTATGTCATGTTGATTGATGGATGTTTAGTTAGTTTCCGCTGTTCATTAATGGATGTAGTAGCTTCCGCAGGTGTCTTTTATGGCAGAAATTGGTTCCTAACTTGCATCCTTTCTAAGCCAGCATCGTACCAGAGTTGCGACGTTGGTACCACCCATGTGTTTGTTCTGGCGATTAGGATCCTGTGTTTATGTTATTCGTATTTGTGGTTTCTGTATAGAATTTTATATAGGTTCGTATTTGGCAGATGTCTACTTTATAGATGAAACTCTACCGAATTTTTGGTAGATTTTTCGGTCTGTCACAATTAGTATCAGAGAAAAGAGATGTCTTAAGCTTGATTTGAATCATATGCAGAAGTTTAGGATCAATTAAGATTGATTGGATAAGTAGATGTAGGCGTAAGATAAATTAAGTTAGATTGGATAGTCCTAGTTATTTTGGTTTGATAGCTTAGGCTTAAACTAAGTTAGAGATAGAATATGAATTTGGTTGTCTAGCTCTTGTGCCCCAGATAGTACCCTAAAAATAGTTTGACCGCATTGTTGTGTACACATAAGATATTAGTAACTGCTACATCTCCTAGGTAAAGATCCATTCGTTGCAGTGGTTGGTTGTGAGGTTGAGAGAGCTTTAGGTAGGCACCTTGAGGTTCAAATTTGATTGTGCCAATTTAGTACTTGAGTTGATTGGCATTGATTCAAAGTCTAGGTTAATCGGTTTGGGTTCGAAGTTTAGGCTTGATTAGTTCTTTGTTGAGGTCCTCTGACTAGTAATTCATTGAGATGAGATACCTAATCAACTTAGCAAGTATGATGGATGAGATAGAATCAATGGCTCGAGGTTAAGATAATTTAGAGTTAATTCTGGCGTAGCGAATCCAAGGATGTTAATTTATAATCGACTTAGTAATAATAAAGTACCTAGTGTGAGGTCCCGGACCCCAAATATGATAATTTGGGAGTAATTAAAATAATAATCAAGATGAGGCTAAACATGCATGAAATAATAAGGATTGGAAGTAAAAAATATAAAATTTACTAAAGTTTAGCAAACAGCACATTGGTGCCTACCGCGAGCCCGAGGCGCGGCAGCAAGTGCAAAATCCAATGGCTACCCGCTCACCGAGCGCCAGGCATGCTTGAGCTAGCGCCCAACAGAAATCCTGCGCTCGCCGCGTGCTCGAGCGCAGGCGCAAATTACCCCTGCGTCCTAATTTTTGTTTTTGTTATAAAGTGGGAGAAAAATGAGATAAGACGAGAATGACAATAGCATGAAGGAAAAGGGGGAAAAGAGAAGAGGGAAAGGAGAAATCATCCGTTCTGATCCGCTTCAAGTAAAAATAACGGTAGATCGGGCTCAGACAAGTGTACCTCGGACATTATTCTCTATTTTTATTGGTTTTTTTTCTCTAAATTGGTGTTTATGCTTTAAAATTACATTATTCCATGTTTAATATAAGTGAGGCATGTTTCTGTCAATTGTTCGGATAGATTTCATGTTTACCCATATGTATTGTGGTATTTGGTTTCGATTTCATGAATAAAAAGGTATTTAGTATCCGATTTGGGTCTAAAAGCATGTTGCGAAACCCTAACTCAGAAATATTGGGGATTTTTGGTTGAAATGCATAGTTTTGAATACGTATTTGGATTTATAGCATTGATTTCATGAATAAACATGTGTTTAGTGTCCGATTTGAGTCCGAAAGTTTTAGCGAAGCCCTAAGTACGAAATTGAAGGGATTTAACCATTTTAATCCACAATTTCAGTCATGTAAAAGTTAATCTGTAATGTCGTAATATCTAGCATGTGATTTATGATTGAAAAGTTTACGCTGTTAAATTTCTAAGGGATTATAAATTGTTTACGGTATGTTCTAAAACAAATCTGAAGGGTTTCAAACCATTTTGTATATTCTGAAGCTACTGAAGAGTTACTATAAAACTCTGACTGGCTTCTAAAACTGAAAAGGGTTTTTAGTAAAGAAATAAGAAGAAAAAAAAATATTTCTGCTTCCGTTAATTAGGACCCATGATTGATATACAATCAGGTTAGGTTCTCCGGCATGCCTTAAAATATTATGGTGGTAATCGAGGATAACTTCATCCATGGAGTTATATGTGATCCGCCCTTCCTCATGGTATTAACTAGAGGGTAGTTACTGTTATTGGCCAACACTTCTGTACTGATCTCACGTGGTGGGATAATCCTAGTCCTATTTCTGGCCTTAGATTGTATAGAATGAATACAATCTATCCTCGATTATTCGCCCCCACCACTAGTAGGGTCTACTCGTAGGGTCTTTTACTGATAAAAAAAGAGTTTTCTATAATTTATAGAGTTGAGATCGATTTCTGCTTTCTGAAGTATAATTACACTGATTTCTGATTTCCAAAGCTTAATTAATGTCAATTATGCTTTCTCTATTTTTCATATACTATTCTTCCCCTAAATATTTTCATACTATGGTATATCTGCATAACTATTATGCATAAGGGATTTACCGCACGTATGCATGTACCTTATTGGGTTTCGACTCACTATTTTACTATTTTTTTTCCTTGCAAATGAGATAGTAGAGCTCGTACCAAACGAGAAAGAATAACTGAAGCTTAGCCTACTGATCCTTGAAGACCTGAAGTTATTTTAGAGACTTTTGAAGGAAATTAGTTGGATGTAATTATCTAATTTTTGTATATGGGTTTATGTGTATGGATTTTGTATAAGACTTGCTTGATGTGTACATGATATAAATAGGGATTTATGCTTCCACAGATTTATAGTACTGCTTCCACTATATGTTTCTTTTCTGAATTCTGTTACAGGACCTAGATGGCATCTCTTTTATATTTTTGGCTTAATGGATAGAATTATAATTGAGCCATGGATGATATGGGGGTCTGAAATCCTGTATATGTGTGTTGTAGGATGAAATGATTTTATTTGTCTAGTGGTGTGCTTGATTTAGGTTATTTAATATAGGTTGTACTTTTTGTTTTCATCAAGCTACAGAGAAAACTCTCTTGAAATTTCTACAAAATTTAAATGTTTCAAATTATGATTTGAATTTTTATTTCTATCTTGATGGAAGCAATTGAGGAAAAACAATCTATTCTGTCATAGTTGGTATCAGAGAAATAAGATGCCTTAGGGTTGATTGATCAAAAAGTGGAAGTATAAGCTTAAGTTTCTGTAAGGATAGGTCACGATAGTTAAGTTAATTTAGATTTTTAGGAAGTGATCCCTATACTAGATTTAAGTTTTATTTAACTGTTGATGACCCCATTCCCTTAAATTAATTTCTTGAGGATTATAACACTGTGTTTATCTTTGGTTATAGGATATAAGATGGCCAGTAGGAGAGGTAGAAGAAACAATCGTGGTGGTGCTAATACTCCCCATAATAGAGAGGTAGCATATGTTAATCTATTGGAGAGAATGACCAATGTGGTTGAGTCAGTGGAGCATCATTTTATGGCCCCGGTCCTTGCACCTGAGCCAGCTCTGGCAATTCTAGCTCTGACCACGTATAATTGACTCACAGCGGAGTGAGCACCAAGCTTTTTGGAAAAGCTAGATCCAACGGAAGCGGATGTGTGGTTTAAAAGGATGAAAAAGATTTTTGCTATAATTTGGTGCACTGATCAGGAGAAGGTCACTTTTGCAGTATACAAGTTAGAAGGCAAAGTCGACAGTTGGTGGAGTATGAAGAAGAGGGCACTAGGAGTGCCTAATGACGAGATCACATGGGAGATGTTTGAGGACACATTCATGGAGAAATATTATCCGTCCGGCCTCCAAGATCAAAAGGAGTTGGAGTTCATGAGGTTGAGACAGGAGAAAATGACGGTGACGGAGTACAACACAAAGTTTACTGAGTTGTCTCATTTTGCACCTTTTTATGTGGAGGACAAGATGAGGAAAGCAAAGAAGTTTCAGCAAGGGCTGTGGGACAATATTAGGAAGTCACTGTCGATCCTGAAGCTCCAAACTTATGCCGATATTCTCGATAAGGCAGTAATTTATGAAAAGGAAGTGGAGATGGAGAGGTTTTATGCAAAGAAGATGGCTAGCCAGATGGGTGTTAGTGCTAGATCGAATGTGAGATCTTCTGGACCGACCAAAAAAGCGATGACAACTGATAAGGGGAAGAGCATCGTTCCAGCTCAGTCAGTGACTGGCTCTAAAGTATCAACCGCTGATTGTACTTTCTGTTGGAGGAAGCATCTGTGGCAAGCATGTTGCGAGGCATCGGGAGCATACTTTAGATGTGGATAGCAGGGCCACGTGATGAAAGCCTGCCCATTATCTCCTAGGCTAGAAGGAAAGAAGCCTATTGTCACAGTTAAGGCCTTCGCAGTGACCTTTCAGGATCCAAAGGTGTCCCCGAATGTTATAGAAGATATCCTTTCTATTTATGGAGTTCCTGCTTCTATATTGTTTGATTCGGGGTTTTTCCACTCCTTTATTTCTCCACGATTTGCATCCTGTATTATTTCTACCCCACGTATTTTGGATTATGTGTTAACTATATCAACTCCCATTAGATCCTCTGTAGTTACTGATGTTGTGTATCGTGGATGCGTGGTTGAGGTGAATGGAGAATGTTTGATTGTGAAATTAACATTATTGAATATGGGTGATTTTGATGTCATTTGAGGGAAGAACTGGCTAGCTAGATATCATACCAGTATTGATTATTTTCTGAAAAGGATTTATTTTGATATCCCTAGGATAGAAACCTTTTTATTTCAAGGCATTAGAAAGAAAGAGGTGTCCATGTTAATTTTTTCTTTACATGCCAAGCATTTGATGAAAAGTGGATGTAAAGCTTACCTGGCATATGCCTGCACCACCAGAAGTCATAGTGTGCTGGCTAAAGATATCCTAATTGTTTGCGATTTTGAGGATGTCTTTCCGGAGGAGTTGCCTGGACTACCTCCATACCAAGAGATTCAGTTTGAAATTGCCATAGTTCCTGGTGTTAGTCCGATTTCTAAAGCCCATTATCACATCGCCCCGACTGAATTGAAAGAATTAAAATTATAATTATAGGAGTTGTTAAATAAGGGCTTTATCAGACCAAGTGTATCTCTTTGAGGAGCACCGGTATTGTTTGTGAGGAAGAAAGATAGGTCTTTGCTGCTATGTGTTGATTATCGTGAGTTAAATAAAATCATGATTAAGAATAAGTATCCGTTGCCACGTATCGATGATCTGTTTGATCAGTTGGAAGAATCTCGAGTATTTTCAAAGATTGATTTGAGGTCCGTTTATTATCAGTTGAGGATTGAATCAGAAGATGTGGCTAAGACTGCTTTCCGAACCAGACATAGCCATTATGAGTTTCTTGTTATGCCTTTTAGCCTCACAAATGCCCTTGCTACATTTATGGATCTGATGAACAGGGTGTTCAGACCATATCTAGATAAATTTATAGTGGTATTTATTGATGACTTCCTAATATATTCAAAGGATTATGAGGAGCACAAAACTCACTTGAGGATAGTACTTCAAGTACCCTGTGAGGAAAGGCTATATGCTAAGCTGAATAAGTTTGAGTTCTGACTAGAAAATGTGATATTTTTGGAACATGTGATTCCTGGCGGTGGTATATCTGTGGATCCAAAGAAGGTAGAGGCTATCACAAACTAGAGTAGGCTGACATCTATAACTGAATTTTGGAGTTTTCTTGGCGTTGTAGGCTATTATAGGCGATTTGTAGAGAACGTTTCACAGATTACTATGCCTCTAACCCGATTGACGAGAAAGGAGGCTAAATTTGAATGGACCAAGGAATGTGATCAAAGTTTTCATGAGTTAAAGGGCCGCTTGACTACCGCCCCAGTACTGATTATTCCGGAGGTTTAGGTGGTTTTGAGGTATACTGTGACCCCTCTAAGGTGGGCTTGGGTTTTGTATTGATGCAACATGGTAAGATTGTGGTCTAGACAGCTAAAGGTGCATGAAAAAAATTATCTAACTCATGATCTGGAGTTAGCTGTTATGGTGTTTGCTTTAAAAATTGGAGACATCATTTATATGGTGAGAAGTTTCTTATTTATTCGGATCATAAAAGTTTGAAGTATTTGTTCTCGCAGAAGGAGCTTAATATGAGGCAAAGGAGATGGCTTGATTTTTTGAAAGACTATGACTGTGAGATATAAGCTAGGGAAGGCTAATGTAATTGTGGATCCCTTGAGTCATTGATCGGGTTATGTGGCTAAGTTACAAATCAAGCAGATGGAGATGCCTCTAAGTTAAAGGACCGCTTGACTACCACCCCAGTACTGATTATTTCGGAGGGTTTAGGGGGTTTTGAGGTATACTGTGACGCCTCTAAGGCAGGCTTGTGTTGTGTATTGATACATCATGGTAAGGTTGTAGCTTATGAGTCTAGACAGTCAAATGTGCATGAAAAAAATTATCTAACTCATGATCTGGAGTTAGCTGTTGTGGTGTTTGCTTTAAAAATTTAGAGACATCATTTATATAGTGAGAAGCTTCTTATTTATTTTGATCATAAAAGTTTGAAGTATTTATTTTCGCAGAAGGAGCTTAATATGAGGCAAAAGAGATGGCTTGATTTTTCGAAAGAATATAACTGTGAGATACAGTATAAGCTAAGGAAGGCTAATGTAGTTGCGGATGCCTTGAGTCATCGATCGGGTTACGTGGCTAAGTTACAAATCAAGTAGATAGAGATGTTGGATTACTTGAAACAGTGTGATATCTAATGATATGTTCGGGGTGATAGGATGCTTTTGTCTTATTTTCAGATCCAGCCGGAGGTGATTAATGAAATTAATGAGAAACAAGTGAGTGACCCGTTTCTTGTGGATACTATAAATGACCTGAATAAAGACTCTTGAGCTGATTTTAATATTCGGACGGATGGAATATTGAGATTCAGAGATCGATTATATGTACTAGACAATAAGAAATTGAAGGAGAAAATTTTGAAAGAAGCTCATAGGTCTCGGTATAAAATCTATCGTGGGACAAATAAAATGTATTAGGATCTGAAAAAAACTTTTTGGTGGAGGAACATACGGAGAGATATTATGGCTTATGTGGAGAAATGCTTGGTATGCTAACAACTGAAAGTTGAAAGGAAGAAGCGTTCTGGGTTCTTACAGCTAATGCCGATCTCGAGCTGGAAATGGGAAGATATTACTATGGATTTTGTATCAAGTTTGCCGAGAACTCTCAAGAATCATTACGTCATTTGGGTTATAGTTGATCGGCTAACGAAATCGGCCCATTTCTTGGCGATCAGGACTACATATTTACATGACAGACTAGCCCAATTATATGTAAAGGAGATTGTGAGTCTCCATGGAGTACCTGCTTTGATTGTGTCTGATAGATCCACGTTTTGTCTTAATGTTTTGGGAATGCTTGCATAAGGAGTTGGGGACAGAGTTAAAATTCAGTACTACGTATCACCCTAGACTGATGGCCAATCAGAGCGTACCATTCAAATCCTTGAGGATATGTTGAGGGCCTCAGTGCTAGAGATGAAAGGGGATTGGGATAGTTATTTGACTTTGGCAAAATTTACATACAATAATAGCTATCAAGTAAGCATTAGCATGGTGCCTTTTGAGGCATTGTATGGTAGAAAGTATAGATCGTAAATTCATTGGAAGGAAACCGGAGACAAGAGGTTTTGGGCCCTGAAATTGTACAGGAGATGGCAAAAAAAATTAGACTGATTCACGAGAACCTAACAGTTGCTCAAAGTAGGCAGAAAAGTTATGCAGACCGGAGGAGGTCAAAGCTGAGATTTGAAGTTGGAGATTTTGTCTTTCTAAAAGTTTTACCGTCGAAGAGGACATACAGGTTTGGAGTGAAAGGAAAGTTAAAGCCGCGTTTCATCAGGCCTTTTGAGATTCGGAGAGGATCGGGGAGGTGGCTTATAGGATGGCACTACCGCCCAGTCTAACGGACATGCATGATGTATTCCATGTATTGATACTGTGGAAGTATGTCCATGATCCGACGCATATGAATGAGTACGAGCCTTTGACTGTTGATAAGGATCTATCTTATGGCGAGGAGCCGATACGGATATTGGACCGAAAGGAACAAAAGTTACACACGAAAAATATTCCCCTGGTGAAAGTGCTTTGGTGAAATTATTCACTGGAAGAGGCCACTTGGGAGCGCAAAGAGGAGATTCAAAACAAGTATCCCCACTTGTTCTCTTGAGGTATGTAACTCTATTCAATTTTAAGGATGAAATTTCTTTATGTGGGGAAGAGTGTGAGGTTCCAAACCTGAAATATGATAATTTAGGAGTAATTAAAATGATAATAATCAAAATGAGACTAAACATTTATGAAAGAATGAGAGTTGGAAGAAAAATGTGACGGAACGGATTTTTTTTTTTTTTGAATCCATCATTCATAACACAATTGAAAACCCAACTAAACCAATTGGGTGTAACACAGGATCACAGATGCCATCTAGGACCCCTATACATTTAACCATAATAAGTATAGCGGAAGTTATTCTACACTTGCAGAAGCATTCATATTCATTCCAAAATATTCATTTCCGAGTACATAGCCAAAATGTTTAACCATAGAAGTCCATCAAGTCATTATAATAATATTTCTCCAAAATAAGCTTCCGAAGTCTTTAATAATCCTTTAGACAAGCTCTAATCACTCCAACTTGTCAGGCACAAGCTCTAAAGCTTCATCTGTAGGGGGAAAAATATAAAACAGTGAGTCGAGGCCCAGCAAGGTACATGCATATGAATTGTAAAACGGTTATGCCAAAACGATCATATAACCATACAGAACAAGAATATTTAATCAAAACATCATCCGAAAAAACAGTAAAGACATACTATAACGATATTAAATCTCATGCTTCATAAATCGTTACACTATAAACTGTAAAACAATAACTATAAACTTTACTGATGCATGGTAAAACTGAAAACAATACTCTATACTGTTTACTGTCATCTTTTCACTGTATATGATTTATTATCATCTTTTCACTGTATACGATTCATTATCATCTTTTCACTGTATATAATTCATTATCATCTTTTCACTGTATACGGTTCATTATTATCATTTTACTGTGATATAGCATGTTAGTAAAACGGTAAACAGTACTTCATATTATTTTTCTCCTTGTACAAAGCCCCGAGGACGGCTATCATTCCCTCCTTGTACCAAGCCCCGAGGACGGCTATCATTCTCTCCTTGTACCAAGCCCCGAGGACGGCTATCATTCCCTCCTTGTACCAAGCCCCGAGGACGGCTATCATTACCTCCTTGTACCAAGCCCCGAGGACGGCTATCATTCCCTCCTTGTACCAAGCCCCGAGGACGGCTATCATTCCCTCCTTGTACAAGGCCCCGATAACGGCTATCATTCATATTTTTTTTAACAGCAAGTTTACTGGGACTCGGTTCTTGGTTCTTATCGTTGGCCATCTATCATAGTTCAAAAGTCGGAAGTCATAGAATTCCACTTGCTGTCCCTTTTACATGCATTTTTTCTTATTCTTATAACCTTTGTCTTTAACTTCAAACAATTGAAGTCCGTATAGCCATATTCCTTTAACATCTTAAAATCGGAGTTCTTTTCCTTCTTAAAAACCGGCGTGCATTTCCTTCTTAAAAACCGGGTGACATTCCTTTAAAATCGGAGTTTGTTTTCCTCTTAAAGCCGGAGTTCTTTCTTTCATAATGGCCGGAGTACATAAACTCAAAAGCCAGAGTGCTTTTTCTCATAAAGCAGGAGTGCTTAAAAAGTCGGAGTTTAAGAAAAGCCGAAGTTCTTTTTCCTCAAGGGACGAAGTTCTTTTTCTGAAACGGACGGAGTACTTTTTCCTTAAAAAGGGCGGAGTTCTTTTTCTGAAACGGACGGAGTACCTTTTCCTCAAAATGCCGGACTTCAGAAAGCTTGGACGGAGTACTTTTAAAAAGGATGGAGCTATTTTTGGACGGAGTACTTTCAAAAAGACGGAGCTCCTTTTTGGACGGACTTCTTTTCGAACGGAGTGCATTTTACTCAAAGGACAGAGTGCTTTTCACTAACGGGATGGAGTGCATTTTTACTCAAAGGGCGGAGTGCTTTTCACTGACGGGACGGAGTGCTTTTCACTCAAAGGACGGAGTGCTTTTCACTGACAGGACGGAGTGCATTTTACTCAAAGGGCGGAGTGCTTTTCACAACTGGACGGAGTGCTTTTTACTAACAAGACAGAGTGCATTTTGGACGGATTGCATTTTTCTTAAAAAGCCGGAGTGCCTTTTGGACGGAGTGCCTTCTTCTTAAAAAGCCGGAGTGCCTTTTGGACGGAGTGCATTTTGGACGGAGTGCCTTCTTCTTAAAAAGCCGGAGTGTCTTTTGGACGGAGTGCATTTCGGATGGAGTGCATTTCGGACGGAGTGCATTTCGGACGTAGTGCATTTTTCTTAAAAAGCCGGAGTGCCCTTTGGACGGAGTGCATTTTTCTTAAAAAGCCGGAGTGCCCTTTGAACGGAGTGCATTTTGGACGCAGTTCATTAAAAGTCGTTCATTTCACATTAAGGCCAGAGTTCATTAAAAGCCGAAATTTATTTTCTCAGGGGACGGAGCTTATTTTCTCGAAGGACGGAGCTTATTTTCTCGAAGGACGAAGCTCATTTTCTCAAAGGACGGAGTTCATTCTCTCAAAAGACGGAGTTCATTTTACATTGTAGGCGGTGGATTTTCAATGCAGAAAGTAGGAACTTAAAAACAGAGCATGAACTTCAATATAGAGTACACTTCAATATTCTCAAAACATGAGCTTAAAAGCGGGGCAGAGTACACTTGCAATATACTTAAAGCATGAACTTAAAAACGGCATCCGAGGTACACTTGCCTGAGAGTTGATTCCTAGATTTTTACCGTCCTGAAGCTTTCTCCCCGTCACTCTCTTCCTTTCGCTTGCCTGACTGTCCACTCCAGCTGCCTCAAAGTTCTTCCCTTCTTCTTCGCTCCTTATTCTCCTTGGCGCCAGAAACTCACACTACCCCTCAACTACAGTCCGATATATAAAGAGGAGGGAGCAGGTCGGTAAGTGGAGGTAGGTTACTTGCTCGGTAATTCTTTTCAGGATTAGGTAATTCTTTTCAAGGGGTAGGTGGAGTAATGAGGTTGGTTTACCTACTCTATTTGGTCGCCGCCTAGTTGAATTCTAACTAAAGTTTACTTTTATCTTTCGTTCTATTAATTTATTCCGGCTAACTGCTCCTTATTTACTGCCAATGCTGCCGGCCAACTACTCCTTGTGATTCTTGGAGGACGGAGTGTTTCACGCTCTCTTTCAGGACGGAGTGACTTGATAGTCCGGAGTTGCTATATGAGTCCGGAGTGCCTTTTATCCGGAGTGCGTTTCTTAAATCCGGACGGCTTTGTTGCACGGAGTGGTTTTTGTTGATGGACGGAGTGGCTTTGTTGGACAGGCCAATCTCTATTGGACGGAGTAGCTTTGTTACTGCGTCCGGAGTGTATTTTGTTCACTTCTGACCGGGGTGGCCTTTTGATATGAGGGTCAGTTGCTTAAGGTTTTGATTCCGGAGTTCTGGGAAGCCGTAGTGTTTTTGCTCCACTCTGGGCGGAGTGGCATGATTGAAACTTCCGGAGTGCCCTTGTCCACTTAAGGGTGGAGTAGCCTTGTCTTCACTTTAAGGCTGGAGCGGGACTTATTTTGTACTAAGGAAAGGCCGAACTTGATTGAGGCTTAAGGCGGCCGGTTTAGATTTTATATTTCGATCAACACTTTGAGCAATTGGATTTTGGGATCTCACACAAAAAGTGGACCAAAGTTCAGCAAACAGTAAATTGGCGCCTGCCGCGCGCCTGAGGCGTGGTAGCAAGTGCAAAATCCAATGGCTACCCGCTCGTTAGGTGCTAGGCGTGCTCGAGCGAGCGCCCCGCAGAAACACTGCACTCGCCGCGCACTCGAGCGCAGGCACGAATTACCCCTGCGTCCTGATTTCCGTTTTTGTTATAAAAGGGGGAGAAAAAGGAGATAGGAGGAGAACAACAGCAACACGAAGGAGAAGAGGGAAAAGAGAAGAGGGAAAGAAGAAATCACCCATTCTGATCCGCTCCGGGTAAAAATAACGGTAGATCAAGCTCAGGTAACTGTACCTCAAATGTTATTCAACATTTTTACCGATTTTTCTTGTCTCTAAATTGATGTTTATGCCTTAAAATCATGAATGGGGCATTCTTCTCTCAATTGTTTGGATAGATTTCATGTTTACCCATATGTATTACGGTATTTCTTGCCGATTGTTCGGTAAGTGTACCTCGAATGTTATCCTCCATTTTTATCGGTTTTTCTTGTTTCTAAATTGGTGTTTATACTTTAAAATCACATTGTTCCATGTTTAATGTAAATGAGGCATGTTTCTCTTGATTTTTCAGATAGATTTCATGTTTACCTATATGTATTGCGGTATTCGGCTTCAATTTCATGAATAAATATTAATTTAGTGTCCGATTTGGGTCCGGAAGCATATTGCGAAACCCTAACTCAAAAATATTGGGGATTTTTGGTTGAAATGCATAATTTTGAATATGTATTTTGATTTATGGCATTGATTTCATGAATAAACATATATTTGGTGTCCGATTTGACTCCGAAAGTTTTGGCGAAGCCCTAAGTACGAAATTGAAGGGATTTAACCATTTTAATCCACAATTTCTATCTTGTAAAAGTTAATCTGTAATGTGGTAATGTCTAACATGTGATTTACGACTGAAAAGTTTACACTGTTAAATTTCTGAAGGATTATAAATTGTTTACAGTATGTTCTGAAATAAAACTGAAGAGTTTCAAATCGTTTCTGTATATTCTGAAGCTATTGAAGAGTTATTATGAAACTCTGACTGACTTTTAAAATTAAAAAGGATTTTCAGTTAAAAAATAAGATGGAAAAAAATATTTCTACTACTGTTAATAAGGACCCGGGACGGATATACTGTCAGGTTAGGTTCTCCGGCATGCCTTAGAACGTTATAGCGATAATCGAGGATAACTCTATCCATAGAGCTATACGTGGTCCGCCCTTCCTCAGGGCGTTAACCTAGAGAGTAGTTACTGTTACTGTCTGGTACTTCTGTATTGATCCCACAAGGTGGGATAATCTTGTTCCTATTTTTGGCCTTGGATTGTGTGGAGTGAATACAATCTATCCTCGATTATTCGTCCTCTCCGCTAGTAGGGTCTACTGGTAAGGTCCTTTACTAATAAAAAGGGAGTTTTCTATAATTTATAGAGTTGAAACCAATTTCTACTTTCTGAAGTATAATTATACTGATTTCTGATTTTTAAAACTTAATTAACGTTAATTATACTTTCTCTATTTTTTATGTACTGTTCTATCCCTGAATATTTTCATGCTATGGTATATCTGCATAACTGTTCTATATAACAGATTTACTACACGTATGTATATACCTTATTGGGTTTTAGCTCACTGTTTTACTGTTTTTTTCCTCCAGATGAGACGGTAGAGCTCATACTAGACAAGAAAGAATATCTAAAGCTTAGCCTACTGATCCTTGAAGACCTAAAGTCATTTTGGTGACCTTGGAAGGAAACTAGTTGGATGTAATTATCTGATTTTTGTATATAGTTTTATGTGTATGGATTTTGTATAAAACTTGCTTGATGTGTACATGATATAAATAAGGATTTATACTTCTGCAGGTTTATAGTACTGCTTCTGCTATATGTTTCTTTTCTGGATTCTATTACAGGACCTAGACAGCATCTCTTTTATATTTCTAACTTAGTGGATGGGATTATAATTGAGCCATGGATGATATGGTGGTCAAAGATCCTGTGTATGTGTGTTGTATGATGAAATGGAGTTATCTATCAACTGGTGTGCTCGATTTAGGTTATTTGATACAGGTTGTACTTTTAGTATTCATCAAATTATAGAGAAAACTCTGCTAAAATTTTTATAGAATTTAAATATTTAAAATTATGGTTTTAATTTCTGCTTCTGTCTTAATGGAAGCAGTTGAGGAAAAAAATCCATTTCGTCACACTTAGACCTTTGGGTAGCTCGGATTCTGCAAAGATTGCGATATGAATCCTGTGGAATGAGATGACGAGGATGGTGATTCAGAATTCGGAGGATGACAAGGTAATGTTGCCCCATGTCGGATAGGAGGGAAAGTTAACCCCGAGTGGTTAGCTTGTAAAGAATCATGGGTCTCGAGGATAAGAGATATCATGTGAGATGTTGGGAATGCTCTATGGATAAATATGTTATTTCAATGGGATTTTGAGAGCATGTCTCAATTTGGGGACAGTTCAACCGCATGATTAGGAATTGTCCACATTCCTCGAGTCGGATGGAGGTGTGGTCTAGTGCATTGGAATCAAGGTTCCATGGTAATGGCACTAGTATTAAAGAGTTATCTACCACGGTGGAAGAAAGGATTCCCGAATCTAGACATTTCAATGGATGTACTATTTTTGAATTTTGAGTATATATATTTTGTTTGTATTCCTAAGTTCATTTACTAAAGGATTTAGTTTTGATAGGTGCCTATGGCGTTTTCTTGTGTCCGTAGGTATGATTGGTTGGGTTGACATGGATTATTTTGTTGTAGTGAACCTTAGTCTGATTTTGGTGGTGTTTGGTTGATAATTTATCATGTCGGTGCAAATAGATGAATCACTTGGCCTTTTGCCAAGGTGTGGAGCTTTTGAAGGCTGGTTTGTAGCCGAAATATCATCATTTGAGGATAAATAGGGGTTTTGTCAGTAGCAACATTCAGGAATTAAGAAGAGGTCATTGTAAGTGCAGGCAATGCTGTTTGGGTTTGTAGATTTATTGGCATACCTGTGAATATTATAGGTTGAATCTTTTGGCCATATTCGAACTATTGTTGTGAAGACCCCATTGTCAAGTTCAAGGAATCATAGGAAGTGTGAACTTCATTTGAGGACTATGTTATGGATTAGGAAGGACTGAGCAATGTAGTGTGGGCACGCAGTTTTCTTGGTCACAACTTAATATGATAAGATACCCGTTGAGTGCCCCTCGAGGATTTACAATGTCCGTAGGGTGCGTGACTTAGTAGCGAATGATATCTATCAACGTGAGTCCAATGGGAATGGCTTTCAAGGATTGAAGGGTAAATTGACGACCATATCGTTTGGATGACCTTGATGAATCAAGCATGTTGCGGTTGAATGCATTACTTTTGATGAATGTTTGAGATTATTCCTTTCCTGCATTGTGTGTGGGAAGCTACCATCGAATTTAAGTGGGGAAGAAGCCCATGATTGAACTTACCCCAAATGTGGTTTGGAGTTGCAGCTAGAGTTCTACTTCGAGGATTTATAGGCTTAGCTTACGGATGTAGTTATTGTCTAGCTAATCCTAAAAGTTTGAGTAGTCATGTTATTCGGAGGATATGATCACACGTTGGTGCAAATAAGTGAACCTATATAATAATTGTAATGATGAACCCCAGTATCTTTTAAGAAATGAGGACATCGGTATTACAATTCTATATAAGGAGTCTTTAGACTTAGTGTGCCTTTAATGCTTCGTAGGGACTATGAAAGGTGAGCCACATGTAGGTTCCCATATTTAGACCATCGGCGTAGTGATTTTGATTTGGGAGTTAGAATCGCTTTCGAAGTATTAGAACTACAAAATTGTAGAATGAGAAATCTTTGTGATTTTGCTTTAGGGTTGTTAGGGTGGTTACGACTTTGAGTATTTGAATAATTGTGGATTAGTTTTCAAGGATGATCCATTGTCGCGAATTGGGTAATGTATGCTGGCCAATTCGATGAGCTAGTTGGTATGCCAACAAGATAATGAGTTTGCTGTGCATTTAAGTTTCGAGAATTAGGTAGTAGTTCAGAGGACATGCCGAATTTTAGGTGATCGTCTCAATTGTGTGTTCTAAGTTAATCGTAATTTGAGAATTTAGGACCTTGCCATAGTTGTGTTCATGTTTTTGGGACTTTTCTTGGGTTGTAGCTGCTAAGTAACTTAGGTGTCCGATTTGATTCAATAAATATAAGATTGCATGAAAATTTTTATGTTTTAATAAAGGGTTAATCTGAGTAGCGTAGTAGAAGCATGCGGGCCCTTGGCTCAGAAATTTTAGATTGAGATTAAGGTTTCAAGTGAATAGTCATTTCGGGCCTTAGGATGAATCGAAGTAAGGGTCTATTGGTCGTTTGAAATTCTGTGTTAGGCTCCTTTGAAGTTTTGACTAGTCTTCATAATTGATGGATTTTCATAACGTCTCCCATGTGTCGATTATTGAGAAAGTGAGTATGTAATCAGGATTAAGTCATTGTGGGAAGTTAGGGATTTGTCTTATAATAAGTTTTCGACCTCGATTTTTGATATAGAAGCGTTAGATGTTGAGGATTTGGATAATTCGAATGGATAAGGTTCTCTAGGGCAAATCTGTAACCAAGGATATGTTTTGGGAGCACTACGAAAAGTCTAGAAAGATTACCCCCCTCTTCTCTTGTTAAAATTTGAGATTCGTTAAATTTTGAGGATAAAATTTTTATAAGTGGGGAAGAATTGTAAGGTACCATTCCTAAAGATATAATGAAAATGAGTTAAAAGGTTTTAGATTCTAAAACATAGTAATTGTGGGGTAATTATGCTAGTATAATAAAAAGTGGGCTTAAAATATTTATAAAAGTAAGTACTGGAACCGAAATAAGGGTGAGAGGTTAAGCGCTTAGCTACCGCCCGAGATGCTACTCAGGCATAAATAACAGAACCTTAGCGCCCGAGGGACGCTCGAGGCGAGGCCCGGATGGATATAACAAAAGGGCCGCTCCTGATGGCCGCTCGAGCGCCAACTGGGCATGTTTGGCAGAATGCCTCGCTCGAAGTGCGCTCAATGAGTGCTCTAGGCACGGCATTGGCAGTAGGGTCTTGCCTAATTACTGCTCGATTGGCGCTCAAGCGCCAATTGGGATATTTAAATGTGCTAGGGTTTGTTTCCCGTCATTTTTCTCACCTTTCTGATTTTTAGAGAGAGAGAGAGCGCCAACTAAGATAGAGAAAGGAGGAGATTGAAGCTTTGGAGTCTAAATCCGTTCAAGAGCCAATTATAAAAGTAATAAATCGGGTCGAGGCAAGTGCGCTCATAGCCTTCTCTTTCATTTTTTTGCAATTTTGTCTTGATTTTTTCGGATATCCTCGTTTTGATATACGGTTAAATTTATATTTTATAGTTCCCAATACCTAAAAATGCATATATGTAAATTTGGTGTCCAAGATTATAGATTTGATAGGTTTTTGGACAAGGAAAACCCTAACCCCATGCCTAGATATGTTAACCATGAATTTTTGGAGCTTTTGCTCAATTTGGGGTTAGAATATGATTATCTACAATTTGGACATGTTAAATTATTGATTGGGTATCCGAATTTGACGTTTTATGTAGAATTTTGCTCAAGGAGACCCTAACCCGCATCCAGACCCTGTTTAATCAATTAAATTGAGTTTGATACATAAATAGACTTAGGATTATGTTTACCCATACTTTAAATTTGATGATGCACCCATTGAATGCCCGAAATTCCAAGAATTAGCCAATATGGTATCCAAACACTATTCACTTGCACTGTTCACGCTGGTACTGTTCACTCGAGCCTGATTGTAAATTTTATATTTTCCCATCGTAATTAATTTTTATATAAGCTATGTCTAATTATATAATATCCCGGAATATTTTCATCCGATTAAATTGGAATTATTTATTATTTTTGATAATTTTGGGTAATTCCGGTATGAGAAAAATTAATTAAATA
>JAODPA010068580.1:0-10159 GCA_025585075.1 Nepenthes mirabilis | reverse complement strand
AATAAAATTATTAATCATTAATCATCGGGCTTATAGCAGCTAAGGGTAACTAATTATCAGTTTGATACCATAATTCACAATCAAAACATATATTTCGATTTCAATTTTTACTAAATTAAATCATCAATTGTGACAAACTATTTAAAATATCAATACATTAGCTAATTTAGTTTGAATAATTTGTTATGCATCCGAGGATTTTGATTATTGTACGGATAAAGAGATTTAAATTTTGTCTGTCGGGTGTCAAGGTGCTCGGCCTCCGTACGTCTCTAATTTGAATCATGTGCAATTACAAAACAAAGTTAAAGGATTGGCGGGATTCATTTCCCGATATATTCTCCGACGTTCAAATCAAGTATCTTTCTTAAATGAAAGAAAAGATAGATGATATAAAATACGTATATTTTTGTCCGAGAGCCTATATTATTATAAAGGCGTCTTAGTTAAAGAGAGAGAGATTACGCTCTTGGCGTCTTGAAGTTAACCTTTTCTCTGTCTGAGAAAATATTAAAATGATCGATCGATCCCATTTCCTGTTAGAGATGACGGATTTTTATAGAAATTTGGCGACGGTTGATTCCTTTTATCAACCATGTAGAGAACTGTCGGATGTATAAGGTTCATACAGACGGCGTTTTTGACTAGCGCTTGAGGTTGTTACAAGATGAGAATAGGAAACCGCTTCGACTGTTAAGTTGGTTCTAGTTCCATTACAAACTGAATCGCTTAAGGTCGTCGGACACATTTTTTGTATTGGGCCGCACAAATGGTTGGGCCGTTGAAACTTGTTCTTTGGCTCAAAGTTATTTTGGGCCCATTTTTTTGGACCGTTAGATACAATACTCATCACTAGCTCCCATGTCAGGAGGTTTGAAATTCAGCCTTTTGGTATGAAATCCGAAGGCATTTTCTATCTAAAACTGAGGTCTAATCTGACGAGTTTCATTAACTCATCGGGCAAAAAATTTAAAGTCCGAAAGCTTTCATCAGATGATGATAATTAACCCAATGTTCTCTATCCTTGCTGTCAATTGCTGCACTAAATGCATGCCTGTTCAGATCCTGCATGATTTATTGGAAACGCGTAAATCATTATTACTAACATCAGGTGATTTGACGTGTGGTAGAACTAATTGGCTGTTGACACTTATTAGTGTCATGATGAAGCGCATCTTTTGAATTTCAAATTTAACGGTGTCATTTCAGGCCTCATTCTTTGTCTATAAATAGTCCTCCAAGCTTTTGTTTCATACTTTTAATTCCTTCTTCTTCCTCCTTCTCATTTGAAATCTTCTCTCACCGTTTTCATTTGTTGTCAGAGATTTTTCTTTCCAATGGCTTCCGGTGTCAAAGATATCCAATCCATCCTAACTTCTGACGATGTGGAATACCTTCGAGCTCAATATAGAATTTTGAGCTCCTTGATATACCTTCTGCCTGGAGTTAATGGGCGAGCTTCTTCTCCACTGGAGGGTTATATTATTGTGTACAAGACCCACTTAAAGGGCGGTCTTCAATGTCATCTGTCATCAGCGCTATGTAAAATAATGGTGGAGCTCCATATCCTGATAGACTCTAGCCAAATGGCGTAAGATATCTTATTTCTTTATACATTTTTATCCGAATTCACAGCCTAGCATTTAATGCCACGGTCATGAAAGTTATTTTTCTTTTTCTTCATGGACTAGGTTGGATTTCAATCTCTCCAAGGCCAGAGTTTGATTTGAGTGGGAGAAACCCTAGCTCCACAAAGAGGTGGAAAGACTGATTTTTTTTTACTTGACAGTTCCTCATAGATGAAAACTCTACAACGAGTGGGGTCGGGTCTTCGTCTTTTTTCAAACTGACGTAATGGGGCATGAGAAGAAGTCAGCCCAAGTGGTGACTGATCTTCTTCAGGAAAGGGCTATCACTTTTAATGAAAATAAAAAGAATTGATGGCTATTTGTCGAATCACTTGCTCAGGCTAAATGGGAGCTTGCATTAGAGGGGTCGGAGGTTCTCCCAGAGTCGTCGATTCATTGAAGAAAGCATAAGAAGAAGGCGAAGGTCCTTAAAATAAAAGATCTGTTGGCCAAAGTATCTAAGCTCGAGGATGCCTCGAAGGCAAAAGCCCTTCAAATATAAGAGCCATTGGCCAAAGTGTCTATACATAAAGAAGCTTCGGCTGAATCCACTTTTGAAGACAATGCTACTATTGACCAATTAATAAAGAGAAAACAGCCATCGATTAGATTGGATTTGAGTTCTACATCTTCCCTGACTCAAGCCTCTAGGGTCATCTGACCAATTGAAGGCTATAAGCCTTCAAAGTCTGTTGCTCAGGTGGTGGCTAAAGACATTTTGATCCCTACCCCAACACTTGCATCATATGGGGTTCCAACCATTCTGCCTCTACTGTTCCGGGAGTCCTTGCCAGATATTCCTACTATTTTTGCTAAGGGTTCATCTTAAATCAGTGAGATTTAATCTGGTGAGGTTAAGGAGATGCCACTATTTGAGTTCCAAATGACCAGTATGGTTGAAGTGGTCACCTCGGAACTTCAAACTGAAATTGCAAAGGTGCATTCTCCCTAGCCTCCAGCACCTGATGTCCAACTTGAAGGAGAGACCGAAGGTCAAGTCGTCGTGGCTGACATGCCTCTTTTGGAGTGTCTCGTGCCCAAAGCCGAGCTTGAAACAACTCCCAAAGCAGTTGCTGGAACATCTAGTTCCGACCTCCAGGTACCTGAGTTCGAGGGGGATGTTATTCCTGGAGGAGTTCATGAGGTGACAGAGGTGGTTGGGTCAGAGCCCTCAGAACCCGAGGTCTAAGTAGTTTTGGAGGTTCCCACAAATGATGCATCTTTAGGGAGTATCTCCATTTCTGAAGTATTGGTGGAACTCTTCTTAGTATTTATATTGTTCCCTTCATACTCGCTAATTTGCTATGTTTTCTTTGTAGCTTCAAAAAATGGCCAATCGTCTTGTTGGCATTACCAACCGTTTGGTTCACAACTATGTAGAGAGAGAGAGAGAGAAGCTTTTGGCTGTAGATGAGTGTATTTCTCAACTTGAACGTGAGCTGGTTGACATAAAGTAGAAATGCGTCCTTTTCAGATACCAAAACTTTAAAATTGAAAGTGAGTTTCGGACCTTCATTCGTCTGGATGATATCAAGAAGATGTTGGAACGCCGCTATTGGAAAGGTGTCAGCCTATGTCAACATATTCTTCAAATGGTGGCTCTTGGTGTTCCTATTTTTGTATTTTATCCAATGAACGCTAGCGCTCACCATAGTTTCGATGTGCTGTACCATCCCAGTGACAACACGAACTCTTGGGAGCCTCTGCTAGAAACTTCACAACCTTGTCCTTCTTCTGAATAATCATTTGTATTTTTCTTTACTTGTAATTATTACTCTTTATAAATGAAGATTTTTCTTTACATGATTCTCTCTCTATATTTTGGTGTATATATAAGTGTGTTTAATTTGTTAGACATATCAGATCTCGGACTTTAAATATTACTTAAGTCATCATTAACACATGGCTTTTATCCCTCGAATTGACCGAAGAGTATCAAAACATTTGTATATTTAACTTGAATTTTTTTAGAATCATAGTCAGCTGAAGATACTATTTTAAAGGTCTTTGCATGCGTGTTTCTAAAAAAGTTTCCTAAGTTTTTAACTCTCAACCTCATCTGGGCTTCTTGGTATCATTACAAAGTTTTAATTACCGACCTCTTCTAGGTCGCTCAATTACATGACTGAATTTTACCGATCACCAAATATGGTTCAAAAAGCAGGTGAACGTATTTCACCTAACTTAGGGCAATCTTAGTTATGCAATATTATGAAAGACCAAGCAAACACATAAACGAATAAATAATTATTTTATTAATAAAATGTTAAAAAAATTACAAGCATTCCTCATAATGCAAATATTACCTGTTCGTACATTCAATTATTAATCATATTTTTTGAGATGAGAGACATTCCAAATCTAAGAGACTAATCTGCCATTCTAGTGTATAATTTGTATACCCAATTTTAAAGAATGATTGAGACAAAAAATGACGATTCCCAATTAGGTAAGAGTTTATTTTGGTCGATATTTTTGCTAGTGGCTTCAATACTCCGTAACAATGGGTCTTCCACTTCAAAACGACGTGCTCTAACCTTTTTGTTGTATTATTTAGCAACCCTCTATTAATAAGCCGTCGTTCGCAATCGTGCTTTGTCCCAGAATTCTTCAAGTAGATCGAGTATTTTTTGAAACTTTTGTGAGTTATTGCATGAATTAAAAGACTTGACCTAGAGATTGGACAGTCCGACTTCTATTAGAATAACGGCCTCTCTCCCATAGCATAAACTAAATGGTGTCTCACGAGTCAGCTTTCTGGGTGTCGTCCTATACGACCATAGGACAGATGGGAGTTCGTCCACTGAGGAGCCCCCATCATTCTCAAGCTTAGTCTTCAAACCGTGTAGTATTATGCAGTTTGTAACTTCTACTTATCCGTTACATTGTGGATAAGCGACAGAAGTGTGAACCAACTTTATTTTTAAACTAGCACAATACTTCGTGAAGTACTTGCTGGTAAATTGGATCTCGTTATCAGTTACAATAATTTTGGGTATTCCAAATCTACATATGATATTTTACCAGATGAACTCAGTTGTGTTCTATTTTTTAATTCTAGCAAGTGGGATGGCCTCAACCCATTTCGTAAATTGATCTATCCCAATAATTACGAACTTCTTTATCCGGATGTAATTGGAAGTGGCTCGAGGATATCGAGCCCCCATTGCCGGAGCAGCCAAGGCGACTACAGAGCTCGGAATTCTGTAAGTGGCTGATGGGTAAAGATCCCATGCATCTGGCAATTCTCACATTTTCAAACGAAATTCGTGGCGTCATGCTTTATGGTGGCCCAATAATATCATTGTCTTATGAGTTTGAAAGTGAGATTCTTGCCCCCAATATTGGATCCACATATGTCAAGGTGTACCTCCCCAAGCGCATAGTCAAACTCTTTTGGCATAAGTCACCATAGATATGAGATAGAGTACCTACGTCGGTATAATTTTTTATCTATATGGTATACCAGCCTGCTGTTTTTTTCACGCGCTTGGCTTCATCCAAGTTCTTTGGTGATATACCGTCGGATAAATATTTCACATGAGGAGTTATCAAGTTATCAGCATTGACTATCTACATAATTTCTAGTTTCGAGTCATTGATACTTGGAACTTCAAGAACTCACGCATTTATCGTGCGTACCGTTCTGGGTCCCCGGTCATTGTAACCCTTACTAGTCAATCAGTTTTTTTTTTATTTTCTTCTCTTGGAATGTGGTTCATTTTCACATTATCAAATATTGAGATTAAACTTTGGACCTTAGAGGTATTGGAAAAGTTGTGGGTTGCAAGTTTTAAAATTTCCTGGGACGTAATTAATAATCAGCTCCGAGTTACTGTAAACGATAAGGTTTATGGCCGAACACCTTTTGGCCAATTTAAGTCTGGCCAATTTAAGTCTAGTAAGCAATACCTCGTACTCGGTGACATTATTTGTTGTTGGGAATTCGAGAGTCATTGCATACTTAATTTCGAACCCATCGACCGTTCTTAGCCCTACTCCAACACCACAACCGACTTGCATCAAAGAACCATCTACATGAAAAGTCCTTACAGGAGTATTTTGATGACCGTCAATTTTGATAAGGTCAAGGGTTTCCAAAGTCGGGGTTGTAGTTTCAATAATGAAATCTTTCAGGCCTGACCTTTTAAAGACAACCTTGGTCGAAACTTTACGTCAAACTCACCTAACTCAATAGCCCACTTAACTAGACATCCTGACATATCTGACCTTTGCAAAATTTTTTTCAATGGCTAGTCAGTTAGGATAATAATTCTGTGCCTGAAAATACGGTCGAAGTTTTCAGGCGAAATATACAAGCGCTAAAGCTATCTTTTCAGCATGGGGATATCGGGTTTCAGGGTCAGTCAAGATTTTTTTGACATAGTACATAGGCTACTGCCCGTAAGGTTGTTGTCGAATCAAGATCAAACTCAAAGCGGTTTCGAACAAAACCAGATATAAGTGTAGCTCCTCGCCCTCTTGCGAAGAAGTCAACAACGGTGGACTCGAGAGATACTCCTTAGGCTCTCAAAATGCAACTTCACATTCGGTAGTCCACTGGAAGCCAACAGCCTTTGTTCCCCTCAAAGCCTTGAAAAAAGACAAGTACTTTTTGACTGACTTAGCCAAGAAGTAGGAGAGTGCCACAAGCCTCCCAATTAGTTTTTAGACTTTTTTCATAGTTCGAAATGGATTTATATCCAATATTGTCTTAATCTTTTCAGGATTTGTCTCGATTCCTCAATGTTAAATAATGAAGCTAAAAAATTTTTCTAAAGTCACTCCAAATGTACACTTTATTGAATTGAGTTTCCTCTGGTAACTTCAAAAGACATTGAACATCTCGTCCAGATCGCGAATATGGTCATTGATCACCTTACTTTTCACGAGCATGTCTTCCACATATACTTATGTATTTCGTCCGATCTATACTTTGAACATTTTGTTGACTAGCCGTTGATAAGATGCACCGGTATTCTTTAAACCGAAAGGTATAACTTTATAACAGTATGTCCCTTAGTCGGTCATAAACGATGTGTGCTCATCATCTTTCGGGCTCATTTAAATTTGGTTATAGTCTGAGTACGCATCCATGAAACTAAACAATCCATACCCGGATGTTGAATCTACAAGCAAATCAATTCTCAAAAATGGAAAGTTGTTCTTCGGACAAGCTTTGTTGATATTAGTGAAATCGACACACATCCTCTACTTCACATTATTCTTCTTAACTATGACCACGTTTGACAACCAATTTGAATACTGAACTTCTCTGATGAACCCAGTATCAAGATGTTTCTTTACCTCCTCACGAATGACAATTAATTTCTCAACAGAGTAATTCCTTCACTTCTACCAGATTGCTTTATGACCCGGATCTAAGTCCAATTTATGAACCATTATTTCGATCGGTATCCCTGACATATCGTTGGGTGTCCAAGCAAAGGCGTTAGAATTCTGTCGAAGAAAATTTGATAAGTTGTCCTTGGAGGGGTTCGAATAGAGAACTTCTAATCTGTACATACTTTTCTGAATCATTGGGGTTCAAAAGGATTTGGTCTGTTGACTCCCCAGATTGAACTTGCAATAAGGTGGTCTTATCACGAAAGTTAAGGTCCTTGATCAGTTGACTGGTGGGCATTTAAGTCATTTGGAACAAGTAACATGTCCGCTAGGTTACCTGATTACCTAGAACTTCTTCAATACTGAATGGAGTTGAAAACTTTATCTTCAGATGTGGGATTAAAATCGCTGCTCCAAACATTGTTAAACAGGGACGTTCGATAATGGCATTGTAGACTGACAGGAGGTCTACAACCAAGAAGGAAAATATCTTGATTGCAGTCATCGGATAGGTGCCCAACGTAATTTTGAGTTGGACGACCCTTTGCACAAGTACTAGTTCATTACCTAGTCCATATAGGGGTCCTTCGGAGATCTTCAATTGCCTTCTTTTAAATCCTAATTTAAAAAATATATCGAGATAAAGTAAATTTTTTGAATTTTTATTATCAATAAATATTCGTTTCCATTAATAGTTTATACTACCATTAGAGACAAGTACGATTACAATCAAAAGGTAAAAATGTGGGAAAGTTATATTTGTTAAGTCTTCATCACTAAAACTAATAACATCATTCATATATTCTACCCTTAGTTTTTTATGACCGACGGTCATTCTTGAGCTCTTTGGAATTTCATCTCGAGTAGGACGCATGGTGATCATATTCACGACCCCAACTGCCACTCAATTACTCTACTGCTCACCTCATCTCCATCTACTCCTTCGGAAGTCTGTCTGGGTCTCTGTAAGAAACGGGTGAAGTGTCCCTTTCGGATTAGCTATTCAATTTTCTTTTGCAGTGTCCTATTATTTTTAATATTGTGACCTCCGCATTGAAGGTAATGAAAGTACTTTGACTGATCACCTCGATCCGGATTCTTTAACGTCTTCGGCCATTAAAAGAATTTTTCATCCCGAATTTGCATATGAATGTTGGTACGAGAGTCGTTCAAGTGAACCAAGTTCAAAGGCCATAACTCCTTTCGAGCTGTCGGCTCAGATTTCTGCTACTTCCTTTGTCGTTGATAACCCAAATAGTCTCTGGTCTTCCTCTTTTCTTCCACCGTCCTCTGTTGGAAGTACTTTCCATGGTCAGGCTTCTTCGTTTCATTGACCTCCTCGGTCGCTATGTAGGTTCAAGCTATCTCTTCGGCCTCTTTAAAAGTTTGCAGCTACTTGTGAGTCAAATACTTGAAAAAGTCCCCAGGCTCCTAGGTTGATAGGAAAGCACTTAACTTCACCTCTTTGATAAGCTTAGATATCTTCTGGACCTCGGTTGTAAACCAACTCAAGAATTTTTTTCAAGCTTTCATTTGGCCCTTGCCTGACCCTAGCAATGTGCCATGGCTACTTTTATTCCCTACAACTAGAGGCAAATTGAGAAAAAAATCATTGGCCAAATCCTAAAACATCCAAATCAAATTTGGCTGAAGCTGATAGAACCATGCTAGGGCATCCCTTTTGAGTGTCAAGGGAAGCACAGACACATTGCTACATCATCCAAACCTTGAAAGTTTGGAAGAGTATAGAAATGGTTTATATGGTCCATCGGGTCGGTACTTCCATGATATGGATATAGGACCAGCATCTTAAACTTATGCGGGAGTGAATGTATTCGAATCTCCATTGTAATTGGAGATCTCCGCAAATCAATAGCTTTTCTTCCAGTGTCTTCTCCAAAAACGCATTACCAAATCTTTTCAACTTTCTCTTCTATTTGGAGAGGAGCTACCAATCTCTTTTCATTGAGAAAATTCCTCAATTTAGAGGGGTTCTGCACAACTTGAGAAATTTGGCGGCTCGTAACCCTTTGAGGACATTCACTATAAGAGAGTCCTACCTGATATGACAGCTCTCCATCATCATGAAAGTATCGAGGGTTTCGTCTCTCAGGGCTATTCTCTCAAACTCTAAAGTTAGGTGACCTTCAAGTCACAATGAAACTTTATTGCTTGAGAATGCTTGAGTCTTGAAGTCATCCTGGTGGCAAATCTTTTTATCGGAGTGTTTCCTTCTCCTATTCCTTCTTCTAGACGTTGCGGTTTGGGAGGTCGAGGATGAAGCCCCCTTCGACCATTCATCCAACCACATACAAATGGTCTAGACAGCCTTGGAGATGTAGTCCATTTTCATTGCGAGCGAGTGCACACAAGAGTTGGGATGATCATCTATTCGACTGCCTGTAGGAGGGCAATTGCCACATGAAGTAGCATCTCTGACTGGTGCACTGACTTGTACTCTAGTGTTCACCATATTGGTTCTATAAAAGTGTAGTAATGATGCATCCAAGGATTCTGATTGTTGTATGAATAAGGAGATTTAAATTTTGTCCATTGGGCGTCAAGGTGTTCGGTCTCCGTACGTTTCTTATCTAAATCCTATGCAATCACAAAATAAAGTCAAAAAATTGATAAGACTTACTCTCCGGTACATCCTCTAACGTTCAAATCAATATCTTTCATAAATGAAAGAAAATATAAATGATGTAAAATGCATATATTTTTATCTGTGGGCTTAACCTCTTATAAATACATCTTAGTTAAAAAAAAAAGAGTGTGCGCTCTTGGCGTTTTGAAATTGTCCTTTTCTCTGTCTGAGAAAATATTAAAATGATCGATCAATCCCCTTTCTTGTTAAAGATGATGGGTTTTTATAGAAGTTGAGCGACGGTTGATTTCTCTTATTAACTGTTTAGGGAACTACTAGATGTATAAGTTTTATCCAGATTGTGGTTTTAAGTAACACCCAAGGTCATTACAAGATGAGAATAAGAAATTGTTCCGACCATTAAGTTGATTCCGACTCAATTACAAAACTGAACCGCTTAAGGCCGTCAAACATATTTTCTGTATTAGGCAGCGCAAATGGTTGGCCCGCTAAAGCTTGTTATTTATCCTAGAGTTATTTTAAGCTGATTTTTTGGGACTGTCAGATATAATACTAATCAATTTGTATTATTTATAAT
>JAODPA010068579.1:0-10159 GCA_025585075.1 Nepenthes mirabilis | reverse complement strand
AATTACTATATTAATTTAACATAACCCAAGTCAAAATATCAAGGCGTTACAAGTGATCCCTATAATGTGTTTTGTATTAGTGTTGCTATTTACTCTCCAACACTATGGTACACATTGCGTGGGATTCATCTTTGCACCGGTGGTGTTGGTTTGGTCACTTTGCATATGTGCTCTTGGCTTGTACAATATCTTTCACTGGAACCCATCCGTCTATGAAGCCCTCTCACCTTATTTCATATACAACTTCTTGAAGCAAACAAGGTCAAGTGGCTGGATGTCCCGGATTGGAGTTTTGCTGTATATAATAGGATCAGAGGCAATGTTTCCTGCTCTAAGACACTTCTCCTATACTACAATTTAGATTGCTTTTATTCTTGTTTTTCCAACACTTATATTAGCATACATAAGTCAAGCTGCATACTTATCAAAGCATCACCACAACAATGCAGACATTAGTTCTTACTTTTCAATTCTAGAAAGGGTAGAGCTCGAAGGCAAAGTTGTGTTTGAGGAAGTGGACATTAATGAAGCTATTGAGTTTGCTTCCGCCTTTTTATGTTTCATTGGATTGCTCCATCCTGCACCGTTGCATTATGACTATAGGTTTTGGGTATTTTTATTGAAGTTCTATTTCATCAAAGTATTAAGGAATAGATTCAAGGAATTCAGCCCTACAGCTGCCATTAGATTTTTGCTCATTGCATTGCTTGCTAGTGCTAACGTGGGGATAAACACATGCACTCTCCAAATCTGGGCTGGTGAGAATTTGCACATCATGGAGGTCTAGCGCTTAAGGAATGTTGCTAATTCCGTAGAGGTTTGTGTCAATAAGCCCAGGAGTTGGAATAAATATGTAGAGATAATTATTAGTTCAGCAAGCAAGTGCTGGAGGCATGTATCGTGGCTTGCACCTCTATCAATTGATGTCGCTGCTGCAGAATCAACCACGTACCAGAGCACCGGTACATTGTCTTGAGCAGCAATTGCATCCCTTCTGTTTTGCAATTTCATTTCAGGGTTAGCGTATGATCCTGAGGGTTGGGCTGATGGAAGATTAGAAGCCACTTGGGAGGTCGTTGCTGAATCTAGTCCAGATTTCCTGTCGTTCATCCTTGAGGACAAGGTTATTTTAATAAAACAGGTAATGTCATGAGCCTTTAGTTTTTTTTCTTTTCTCATTTTCCCCTTGGTTTGGTTTTTATTCCGTCTGTTAGTTGTTAAGTTGCCATTTATCCTTTTTTCCACCTCCCAACCGATTCAGTTAATTTTAGTGCCCCATTTATTATAAATGTAATGGTACAGGGATGAAGGAAGGGAAGAAGTTAGTTGCCTCATCTCCTACATTTTCTCTTTCTCTCATATTCTCTTTGACTTCTCCCTCTCAATCTCTCCCTCTTCCTCTCTCACTCTCTCGTTCTTCCTCTGTTTCCCTCTGCCAGAGCTCCCCTCTCGTAGCCATTGCCACCTCTCGCCTTCGATTTTCTTGATATGGCCATGGTGCACGTATTAGCTTTTCCCGATGTCATCATCATCTTTCTACACACGGTATCAATTGGATAAGAAGCTGGCCCGACACCAATTGTGATAACTCATCCAAGGTAGAAACTTGCCAAAAAAACTATCATGAAAAAACAACAATTTGTAATATTCCGTAATTTTTGCATCCTACCAGGTTTAGTATGAAGGCACCCTCCTTACTGAATATAACTGATGCATCTCCGGAATTGGATTATCGTACGGATTAGGAAATCATTTGATCATCCACAACGAGTCAAATTGAAGTAGGTCTAATTTTTGTCATTTCAAATCTTGATCCTATGCAACATAACGAACAAGTCAATAATCTTTCTCAACTTGATAGAAAGATAGTAAGAGAATAAGTATGCATGGATGCATGTAGTAAGAGATTAAGCGTTTGGGTGTGTTTGGCTAGGGAGAGATTTAAGGATGGAGGACTAGGCTCTGATGAGTGTGCTCGATTGAGGGGCAGTCTAAATGGTGCTCAATAGGGGAGCAGCTTAGAGATAAAGGATATGGTTTCAATTAGTTCGCCTGTTCAGGGGGCGGGTCTAAGAGATGGAGAACAAGGCTCTTGCTTAGTGTGTCCAACCAAAAGGTAGCTTTGAGAGATGAAGGATTAAGTTTCTACTAAGTGTGTCCGACCAGAGGGAAACTTAGAGGGGAAGACAAGGCTCCCGCTAGGTGTGCCTGGCTAGAGGGGAATTTTGAGAGATGAAGGATTAAGCTCTTATTAAGTGTGCTCGATTAGGGGGCGATTTTGAGAGATGGAGAATAAGGCTTCTACTGAGTGTGCCTAACTAAGGGGCGGTTGAGAGGTGGAGGACAAGGCCCCAATGAGTGCACCCGATCAGAAGACTATTTTGAGAAATGGAGGACAAGGCTTCTACTGGGTGTGCCTAACCAAGGGGCGGTTGAGAGGTAGAGGATAGGGCTCTAATGAGTGTACCCTATCAGAAAACGATTTTGAGAGATGGAGGACAAGGTTCCTACTGAGTGCGCCCAACCAAGGGGTAGCTTATATGTGTAGGACAAGGCTCCCCCTAGGTGCACTCGGCTAAGGGTAGCTTTGAGAGATGGAGGACTAAACTCCTATTGAGTGCGCCTAACCACGGGTCAACTTTGAGAGATAGAAGATAAGGCTCCGATGAGTGTGCCTAGTGAGCAGGCGGCTTGTTGCGGGATGTGATCGTGGGAGAATAGCTACCTGGAGGAGGAAAGAGCTCTTAGCCAACGATAATAGAGTGCAAAGCCCCTACTAAACTCCTCTTCAGCTACTAGTGAGGGGGGCTTCCTATACCTTGTTATACAAATCATCTTTGCCACGATGGCAGCGTGAGAGCTTGGAGCGGGCATGGTGCCTATACAATTGCGAGCCTGGGTCAGAGAGTGGCTTCAAAACCAAGGGTGCTCCTGCTCTATTGGGGGAGCCCTTTGAGCTATTGAGAAAGTATGAATGTGAGAATGCTCTGTCAATCTCTCTCCCTTCTGTTCCATCTCCTCTCTGCTTGGGTTCCATTCTGTGGAATCACGCTTCCTTCTCTTCTCTTTCATTGGCATTGCTTTTAGCTAAATCCTCTCTGGGGAGTGAGAGCCCAGTTCAACCTCTCATTTCTCCATGGAGGAAGGGAGATATTTATAGAGCAGGGATTACAAAGCGTGCTTTGGGGCATACTGTCGGCAATGGTTGCTCATGCTGATTTGTTGAGCTATCTTGGCGATCATGAAGACTAGCTATGACAGCTACCTACCGGGGAGACTCGCAGAATCGTATTTCCATCCTCTGTGGTGCATGATCTTTGGCAGAATATTCACTAAGCTGCCTTTGTAATTTTGGCAAGTGCCGTCCCACTAATTAGCGGGACGCTAGGCTATTTGTCAGTAGATGAGTTGGAGGAATGTTCTACATTGTGATTGGCTACATGCGCTGGCAATTGCCATCTGGCAGACCATGCACTAGTGGGGGAATATGGGTTTGTCTGTTGAGTTGAAATCGCTAAGCTGATGGGCCATCTCTAGGTCAAGCTGCACAGGCTGCTGATGGGGCCTAACTTGGCACTTCATGGGGCTTGTGCTTCACCGAATCTTGTTGGGCTATTGCATCCTAGGCACGTTTTTTGACAGACTAGATTTTGGGTCGGCCCAAATGGATTACCGGACCTATCACTAGTTCCCATGCTTGAAAGTTGAGCCTCTTCAGCTCCCAGCATATCTGTCGATGGGACGTCTCCTACAGTTGTTGGCTTGCACATTTTCCTTCCCTTGGCATGCTACAGCCTTTCCGTACAGGGGAGTAATGATCCTTTTCCTTACTTGGCAAGATTTGGGGATGATTATCTGAGCATCGCTGATTCTCTGCAGATAGCTTTGGCAAGTGTAATCATCTGCAATAATTGCTCACCGATTTTCTTTCCTGGCTACAAATAGAGGGGCTCTCTACGCCTCACTTCACGAATTATTCTATCACAAGCCGAGTAGTGTGAAAGTTTGGAGTGGGCATAGAGCCTATGCTGCTATCGGCCGGGATCAGAGGAAACTTTGAGAGGTTCAAAGATACATTTGAAGTTTGCCTTGATTTTCATACTTTGACTATTCTCATACTATAACGAGGGTGGCCTAAGTACAGGGTCGTTGTTATCTTTTCTCCCAATTGTCGTCGCATAGTCCTCGCCGAGGTGGCTTAGTAGAGTGGTGGTTTAGCCCCCAGATGGGGAAGGTTGCTTCTTCCCTTTCCCGTTAGAGCGAATGACCACTCCATCTATGGCCCACATTGGATTGTTGGCGTTTACTGGTGGAGGAGTTTCCTGAGTCCACTGCTGGTCCAAGGGATCGTTGCCACGCTAGGTCTGGTACAGACTCTAGACTGTGCGGTTATGGCCTGTCTTGGTGGACAGTCTCTGTTGGTTGCCTCCCTGGTGAGAGCGGGTGAATGACCCCTTACTCTTGTGGGGGAGGGCTTTTGCGTGCGCTTCCTGCCTCAATAGCTTGAAAGGAATGGTTGACTTGACCTTCATCTTCTAGACCATCAGGAGCGTGTCGTTTCAATTGCTGAGATTCCTTTCCAGGGTCCAGCAACTGGTTGCCCTTTGGGTGTTCGTCTCTGTGGAGCAAGGCTTCAATAGTTGAATTATCATTTCATGTATTTTTATTCCCTTTTTGGGTTGTACATTCGTTGTTATAAGTTTTATAGTTCGTAAAAAAATTAATGAATTGAACTACCGAGCGTTCTTTGACTTTATTGCATGGTTGGAATATTCTCACATAGTGTGAATGATTGAAACATTCGGATGTTGCCTTCAGTTGCTTAGTCTATGCCGATTTGATAGTTCAGTCTTCTGGCAGTTCAGCTTACGACGGCTTGTCCCTATGCTTGGTTGGGACAGGGGCTGACTGAGCTTGCCTCGAGCCTACCAGGGTCAGACACCATTGATTTGCAATGCCTGGGGGATGATGTGTATGGGCATCATCATCTGAGATACATCACCGAGTGCATAAACCAAGGTGCCAAGGTGCATTAATTGCTAGTGGGCTGCGTTGGGAGGTGCTACGTCACTTCGAGATAATGGCTCTAGCGAAAAGATGCACCGCTGTGCACCTGAGTGAGGGTGTGGGTTGTGGCCATTATGGGGATGCACTGTTTTAGCATCTTCAAATGACGTCGCTGCCAGGCCAGGTTGTTTGGCTATTTAAGCACTGATTCCCAACAATTTTGACGTCTTTTTGCTTTATGAATATCTCAGCCCCAGATTAGCCATCTTTCTTTCTGCTGATGGCTCACCAAGATGTTGTCAATATTCTTGCTTCGCTTGCTTTGTCATCGAAAATGTTGTCTTCCTCTGCCTTTGTGCCTTTGACTGAGGAGGGAAGCGACGATGAACAAATGATAGAGGACATCAGAGAGGATGGCTTGGAGAGCTTGGTTGTCGCTGGAGAGGGGCATCACTTGGATGCCTCAATTCCTGAGTTGCTAGCAGCTCGGAGGGCGCCTCCTAGGTTTGAGTACGTTAGATCCTCTAATCCAGTCTGTCCGCCTTCCCATGAGGTAGGGCTTTGTAGGTTTCTTCGTCTTGTGATTATACTCTTTTATTGTAGCTTGTCTGATCACTCTTTTTTGCTTGATAGCTATGGGGGGTGCCCGGCACGGTGATGGAGGTTGTGTGCTTATGGGAGGCCGAGATGGTTAATGTGCAGCAAGCATGTGCCAAACAAGACGCCGAGGAGATGGAGCACTGGGTCAATGCTACCATTGCTGAGGCGTAGCAGAGCCTGGAGCGGGTCAACTACCTTAATCGAGCTTTGTCTGAGATCGAGCCAAGATTGTAAGAGCTCTCAGAGGCCAATGCTCGGACATTAGATTTGATTGCGTCACTCAAGGACAAGCTGCGAGAGAACCAACAATGTCTTAGTGATTTGTTGGGCTTGTGCGCTCGACTAGAGGTAGAGCTGAGGACCAGATTCAGCCCTGATGAGGTGGCCTTGATGTTGGATTAGCGGTTCTAGGAAGGCATTCAATTCTGTAGGTGAACACTTTCCATGGTGGCTCCAGACTTTTCTATTAGTTTCCTACACTTGAGGAATGTTGGAACTCAACTCCGGTTTGATTTAATTGGTTTCCCAGTGAGAGAGGGAAGAGCCCCTACGCCACGCTCTTCAGGGGGTCCCCGACCTTTGGATAGTTATCCATTTAGGACATAGGCATAGACGACATCTTATATCTTTTGAGGCCGTTGGATGCTTTAATATGTATATCTTGATTCTTTAATGAAACAGTTAGAACGCTTTTATCATTATTGCTAATACTTTTCTTGTTTCTGTTGAACTTCTATGTTCGATACATTTCTACGCATTGGCTGAGCATTTTCACTACCGGGGTTACTGGGGATGACTTGGACGTGCATACCAGATTGTGCTTGCTCCTGCCGAGAGGAGATTGTGGCATAGGTACAACCTATTTCCTAGCTAAGCATAGGTGCTATTATCGTTGGGCTTGACCGGACACATTTGTCTATTTGTGCTCTGTCCTTCAAGAGGACATCGTGGCATGAGTATAGGTAAGCTTCACGAGAGTCAGTTGGGTTTCATGGTTGCAGCCGCCGAGCTTTGGTGAAGTTCAGGCCGTCGCTCGTACGTAACTATATTGGTTCTTCATCTTGTCAGAGGATGTCGTAACTCTCATGTGTTTGGTCCAAATTTGTCGACAGTTGTTGACTGATGGTGCTTTCTTCTTCAGGAGGATGTCATCGCACACATGCGTAAAAGCCCCCTCAGGTTTTGTGTTTGACCGCTTGTGGGGCGCTCAATAGCGAGACCAAGGTTTAAAATTCGATCACGCGTAGGGTGGTCAATAGTAGGACAAAGGTTCAAAATTCAATCACGAATGGGCCGCTCGGTAGATGGGACCGAGGTTCTTTGACCATGTAGGTTGAGTTATAGGTGAACGAAAATTCATTTAACTTAATGACAGTTTAGGTCACTTATTTTTTGAGATGATATGTAAGTATTCGTATGAGGAGATTAAATAAAGGGAACAACTATTTTATTAATTAAAGTATGATTCAAACTCTTTGCATGATGAATGCAAGACTTAGTTAGATTTGGCATAAAATCGTCGATGGTGTTTGTAGTGGATGGCATGCTATACCCTTGGAAAGGGTTAACCATCTCAGGTGTTTTGATTGCGCACACCGCTCTGGAGGATCGCCGAGGTGCTTTTGTCGGCGCTATGGCCTATGACCTCTATACTTCGAAGGATTGGGTTTGCCTTGCTGAACTGACTGCATGATTCTGATCTGGGCTCTCATTGCCAAAATGCGACCCGCAAGTACCAATGGTGGAATTCAGTCGACGAGAGGGAATTGTCTTCTGGAGTGAAACACCATAGGCAAGGCGGTTGAGGGCTCCTCCTCCCCGGAGGGCATTCCAGGCTACTACCTGCTTCGCATAGTGCGATGGCTGCATCTTTTAGCATGAAATGCCACGTGTGAGGGGTTAAGGACTCTACCGCCCTTAAGGGCATCCCAACCTGCTTCCGACTCTATGCTGGGAACCTATAAGGCCTTGGGAATTCGGCAAAGTGCATAAGTGATCCAGGCGGATCACCGGATTGAAACTTCAGTCGCGGGAATTCAAATTTAGTCCCAAGATGCTACGAGAAGATGGAGACGAATGAATCCTTGTTATGAACAGCGACCTTAGTAGGTGGGTAAAGTGTCTTCTAACGCTGTGTGGAGTTCGTTCCTGGGCATGTGGCCTCCTATCGTCACGAGAATGGCATGAAATGTACCGCTTTGGGCTTTCATCCCACGCCTCATGACTCAGTCAATCCTCTGACTATTGCTAGGCCCTGTCGCCCATGGCTACCTGGGCTACAAGGTCGTTAGGCCACTGGATCCTCTACTGATGTTGATTCGCTCGGATTGTTTGGGATTTGGAGAGCGAAGCCCCTAACGTAGCATCTTTGGATGGACACGTATAGTCCAAAAGAAGGTGCTCATTTGAACATCGAGTGCTTGCCCACTTTGGGGGCTAGTCGTCCATTAGCATGGCTACCTGAGGAGGGGTCGTTGCCATGGGGACGTTTCTTGCTGGTGCGATAAGTAGCACGTCAAGGATATTGAGCCCCCATCATGAGAATAACGACAACTTTAGTAGGATCTACTGCTCTGTGCTAGGTCGATAAGAGGCATTGCCGCAGGGTTAGCCTTGCTAATCCTCTGAGTCATACCTCTCGTGAACAGAGGGCCGAACACTTGGAAAGTTTCTTCGGCTTGCGCCTTTTGCTGCAGCGAGAGAATGATAGAGTTCCTGTCGACACTACAAGAGTTTTCTTTATGGGCAGAAAATCATTAGTCGTCTTAAAAATAGCGAAGATGTCACCGCTCTAGGCTTTTGGCCTACGCTCCAGGACCAGGTTGAACTTTCTTTTGGGAGTGGACCTTGTCACTCCAATACTCCCGAATACTGAGATGTCAAGTAGATGAGCTCTTATCTAGTGGGCTACTTTTTCTTCCTACTTCTCCGTTTGGGTGTTGATGCTGATGTATAGAAGGAAGGATGTGACGACCCGAACCCAAGTCACTCAACCCGGTTAAGATTGATCACGAGGAAACTCAAAATTTCAATTATCCTCATAAATACATTGTTAAATTCAACATAATAATTATAATTTTCATAATAAATTCTTTCGATATAATAAATGTATACAATATTATTATCCTCTGAATGCAGTCCCAATAATATATCCAAATAAAATATCGATCAATAAAACTGACTCTAAAGATTCTCCTCACAAGCCTCTATCTCTAATATCTTCTCTTTCTCGAGGTTTTGTAACAAAAGTAGGATCCCTCGACCTACACTATGCAATCAACTAAATCTAGAGGCAAAAAATATAATTGTGAGTTAAATACCCGACAAGTGATAACAAATCCAAAAGAATATAGAAAATGGCAATAAATATCTCCGATATACCATATATAATGTATGCCAAGAGTCATGAATAATAATACAATATCCAACAATTTAATATATCCAAGAATTTATATTTCATCCCATATGCGATTTAAATGCATAAGAAAGGCAGGTGACTCCAAACCCTGATGTGACAAAAATCATAAGATTTCATCAATAAGAGGTAACGATTCCTTAGCTACCAACCTCACAAGATATAAAGGGATTTCTTGGTCTGAATATCAATGTGAATACAACTTATCGATTCTATTGAATCCCAAATTCAAGAAGTATTAACAATGATGAAATATCATAATGAATCTCTTTGGGCCTTATTCTACCACCGTAAACCAAATGTCGCATATTTACGCCCCTAACGGTTGGGTAAGTGCAACGAAATTATTTATGGTATCCTCACTACCCCTACAGTTCTCTTAGAGGTTGTACCCGTAGCATGCTCATATCATCCATGATACCCCTCGTCAAATGATATCCCCGATATCATTTTCTACATGGTCACATAGTTATAAGTATCCCTCCATAATAAACAATATACCTCATTATCACTATGATACGAAAATTAGTATCGGATAATTATATATTACGCTAAGGTGTCATAACCTCCCATTCAACAAGATACCCTAGTATTATCATATGCTCTCCTTAACCTTGACCGTATGAAACTAATAACTCAAATACTCATGCAATCAAGTATGACACAAATGAGGCATTACAATTACAATGATAAAATTGTCATTCGGTATTGATAATGACCGTACTCACACAATCAAGATTAACACAAAGAAATTATCACATAATGATGAAATGATAAAAGTGAATTGGGAATAACATATTTTGATTGATTTAACATTTAACTAGTCCTCCATCAAAATCTATTATTAAAACGATAAATAAATTATCACTTGTCACTTACAGATAAGGCCCCTAACAATCAACTAATCCCAAAATTATATCTACACACACATATATATATGTAATAGCTTTTTACTCAAAGAGCTTCTAACGAAATTAGATCATGTCTTCAACCCCACTTTCTAAGGTTTGACATTCACGGCCAAATTACCTAACTCTCCCACACACAATACATCCATATATACAAATACTACTGGCACACACCTACACTGTTAACACAACCTCACACTACCAACGTAAACGTTGCACACACTGGTTC
>JAODPA010068578.1:0-10159 GCA_025585075.1 Nepenthes mirabilis | reverse complement strand
ATATATACTTTTCATAGTTTAACAAAATATACTTAAATTTAAAGTTAATAATCTAAACTTTTACTTACATGCATGCCTCATTCGGGATCCTAAGATCATTAGACTTGATGGGTACTATTATTGGTGGGTTTACATAAAGAAAGGCTACCAAGTCTATAATACAAAATAAGCCAGACAACATTGAAGCCCATGAACACAGGCCCATCCCATTCCTCTAGCGCTTCAACTGCTACTGCTATAGTTAAATTTCAGAGATCCTAACCGCTCATTTGAATTCCGAAAATCTTAACTACTTCAATTGGATTCCTGAATGCAGAACTCCTATAATTAACCACTACAATTAGTCTGATCCAATTAATCTTATCCATAGTAACGTCACAAATCCGGAAAAAAACGAATATCCAAACATGATATAAAAGAGGGAGGGAGTACGAACCATAAGATTGAAATCTCATTTCTGTCATTAAGATTTTTTCTCTTCTTATTCTTAAATGAGAACTGACTTGAGCGTTGGAGGGTCTTTCGGGGGATAAGCCCCAATTGACCTCCAATCCTTAGTTTAGTTGTGATGCGCAGGTCTTGGATCATCAAAGACATTACGGAGATTTTACTTACAAGTAAGGTGTGATCAAGATTCATCACGAATTTGAATTCTGGTACAAATCATTGGCGTAGTCTGTGAAAAAATTCTGAACAAAAAGTCTGCTAACCACCACATTCAACTATAGTAAACACCAGAAGTCACAGTAACGCACCCGGAGCTATTACTTCCTCTGACAACAACCCTATAGCAGGTAGTCGTGGGGAAGATAGATAGATGGTTTTGATGGAAACTATGAACAAACGAATGGCGAACATGGCTGAAGCATTTCAAATTCTTTGTACCCAGTTAGGACAACAAAAACAAGTGGTCCCACCAGCAATTCAATTTTCAACCGAAAGCACTCCTGCTTCAAAAAAGAACCAGAGAAGGAGATGCCTGGTGAGAAATAGAGAGCAACCTGTTGACCAAGTAAGAGAACATTCCAATAATAGGGAAGAAGGTTGTTCTCAGTTAGAAGGATGATTAGGCCCGAGATCTACGGAAGAAAGCTCTGAACGGTGAAATCCTCGATATTCAGGAAACGAACGGAGACTTCCTAATCTCGATGTGGTATCCTGCAACATGCAGCCCGCTAACGGAAGTCGTCACTCTAACCAACCAAACCATCCAGAGTTGAGGGATTACTTCAATGAAAAAAGATCAGCAGCAGCTGCTGTCCCTCATGTAGAAGAAAAACTGGAGAAGGTCTTCCAACGTGTGTTCGGTGATAGTGTAGAAGAGCACTATACAGATTTGAGAAGGTCTCCTTTTACGATTGAGATCAAAACTTGTTCACTTCCCCATAAATTCAAAATGCCTACCTTGGAAGTCTACGATGGAAGTGGTGATCCAATAGACAACTTCCGTACACATTTGAGCTTTCAAGGACTGGACGAGATGAGTAAGTGTCAGTGTTTTCACTTGACACTAAAGGGAGATGCTCGAATTTGGTTCTATCATTTTGCACCAAGTTTGGTCCGGTCGTTTGAAGAATTAGCAGATTATTTTTTGTCTCAATTTTTCACCAGTAGGAGGATCGAAAAACAACCTTGACACTTGACACGTATCAAGCAATGGCCAAGGGAAAGTTTGAAGAGTTTTTTGGGTAGATTCACTTCAGAAGATGGGAGGATTCCCTGGCTTACTGATGAGATTAAATTGAACACATTTATGGATATTTTAGAGTCTGGTGACTTCTTTAAACATTTGGCGCATAAGGATCCCAGAACGTTTTCAGAAATAGAGGCCATCACTCAAGCTTACATAGCGGCTGAAGAAGCAAACGAAGCAAAAAAACCAAAACGAGATGATCGCTCACAGCATGGACCAGACGAGAAGAAAAGGAGCGGAGATCGTATTGACTTGCATAGCTTGAAGAGGTCGTCCAGCTTTGAGCCCAGGGCTCAAAAGGAATATAAATCGTTGAACTTGACCTTACTAAATGACTCCAGGACAAATATTCTTATGGAGATAAAAGAGGAGAGATTTCTGAAATGGACAAAATCGGTCAAGAACCCGGAAGGAGGTAATCAATCAAAATACTGTAATTACTATCGATCTCAGGGACATGGCATGAAAGAATGCAGGACTTTACAAAAAGAAATTGAAGAGCTCATAAAACGTGGCATCTCAAGAAATTTGTAAAAAATCTAGAAAAAGCTAGCAGAGAAGAGGAAGAAAAAGAGCAAAACAATAGCACCCAAGAAACAGAGTAGCAGTAGGAGTGGTTGACATGATATCAACCATGTCACAAAAGAAGCACACTCCGAACCGGGAGGCTGATGTAGGAAACAAAAGACAAAGGGTAGAAAATAGGAATGATACAATCAGTTTTGATGATCATGATATGAGCCATGTACAAATTCCCCATTTCGATCCACTTGAAGTAACTACGCTCGTTGAGATGGTTAAGTTGATTACCAACTGAAACGAGTCGTCGTTGATAATGGAAACAGTAGCAATTTACTCTACATGGATGCCTTCTTTAAGTTGGGATTAAAGAAAAATCAACTTAAACCTGCAAATGGACCCCTTTACGGACTAGACAACGAACCTGTCTCTATCCAAAGAACAATACAACTAGAAGTCATGTTAGGAACGCATCCCAAAATAGTAACTCATGCGCTTACTTTTCTAGTGGTGGATTTGCTTTCAGTTTACAATGCCATCTTATGACGGCCCTATTTAACAACCTTTGGGGCAATAACATCCATCTTGCACTTAAAGATAAAATTTCTGACACCTTCAAGTGTCAGTTAAGTCTTAGGTGACCAAGTCACTAGCCGTTCCTGCTACCTAACACAAGTAACTCAAACAGTTCCAGAACGGCCAATTGAAGACTTAGACTACCAAGATGAACTGACATTACAGCAGGCCCAATCCGGTGATGCTACTGAACATATACTTCTTGACCCAAATGATTCGGAGAGGTATATGCAAATTGGAAGCTCTCTCTCCGGGCAGTTTCGAGATCAACTTATTTCCTTTCTCAAACAGAATGCGGATATATTTGCTTGGTCTCCTGTCGACATGCCTGGTATCCTAGTGGATTTAATGGTCCACAGACTTGGACTTGATCATAATCATAAGCCAGTTAGGTAAAAACGAAGAAACCATTTCATAGAAAAACTTATTACAATCCATGAGAAAGTGAAAAAGTTGGTCGATGCTGGATTCGTAAGATAAGTCCAATATCCTGATTGGCTCTCTAATGTGGTGCTTGTGAAGAAAAGTAATGAAAAATGGAGAATGTACATAAACGTCACCAATTTGAATAAGGCCTGTCCTAAAGATAGCTACCCACTGCCCAGAATAGATACTTTAGTAGACTTCACCATCGGGTATGAACTGCTAAACTTCATGGATACATATTCTGGGTATAATCAGATCAAGATGAGCCAGGAGGACAAGGAACATACTTCTTTTATAACTAACCAAGGCACGTACTGTTATAAAGTGATACATTTTGGTCTCAAGAATGCGGGGGCCACTTATCAAAGGTTGGTAAAGAAAATATTTGAGGCTTAAATTGACAGAAATATGAAAGTATACGTAAATGATATACTTGTGAAAAGCAAAATCACATATGATCACATCCAAGATTTAAAAGAAGCCTTCGAAATACTCCGAAAATATCAAATGAAGTTAAACCCAACTAATTGTGTTTTCGGAGTGACATTCGGAAAGTTTTTGGGCTTCATAGTCTCACAGCGTGGGAATAAAACCAACTGTGAGAAAATAAAGACCATAATAGATATGGCACCACCAGCGACAGTAAAAGATGTCTAGAGGTTAACTGGAAAGCTTGCAGCCTTATCACGGTTTCTAGCCAAGTCAGCAGAAAAATATCTTTCCTTCTTTAATGCTTTAAGGGGTACCAAGGTAAATGGTTTTATCTGGACAACTAATTGTCAGACCGCTTTCCAAGAGTTAAAAGACTACTTGTTTAGTCCACCTCTATTGACTTCATCGAAACAATGTGAAAATTTATATTTATACCTGGCCGTTTCAGAGACAGCGTTTAGTTAGTTTTGATCCAAGAACATTCAGATATACAACAGCTAGTAGACTATGTTAGTAAGATGTTAACAGACACCGAGACCCGTTACTCACATGCAAAGAGAACTACCTTGGCACTTGTCCATTCAGCCCGAAAATTACGGCAATATTTTCAAGCTCATAAAATAATTGTCCTCACCGACCAACATTTAAAAATTGTGTTACAAAGGCCTGACATGTCCGAAAAATTAATAAAATAGGTAATAGAATTAAGCGAGTTTCACATCGAGTTCAGACCGAGGCCAGAGGTCAAAGGCCAAGCCTTGGCAGATTTCATCGTTGAAATCACAACCTCAATTCCGGCAACCTCTATTGGAGATGAAGACATTTGCCGGACGGTGGAAATACCCAATTAGACTTTGTACGTTGACGGGTCATCAACGCAATCCAGAAGCGGAGCAAGAATAGTTATAAAGACTCCTGATAGAAAAGAGATTACTTATTCCTTGAGACTTGGATTTTCGGCCACTAACAACGTTGCTGAGTACAAAGCATTACTAATTGGGCTCAGGCTAGCTAAAGAATGTTCGGCGAAGCATGTGATTGTGTACAGCGATTCTGAATTGATTATGAACCAAGTTCAGAGAAGTTTTGATGTAGCAAGTCCCTTACTTAAAAACTATTTAACGAAAGTAAAAAGCATGGAGGAAGATTTTGATAAGTTTGAGATAGTTCACATCTCCCATACAGACAATGGAAAAGCAGATCAGCTGGCAAAGGCTACAACCACTGATCACCCTGAGCAATATTCAAAACGCCCACGAGAAATTCTGGAGACTCTAAGTATTGAGGAGCGCGAATAGAAAATTCTACAGGTGACAGATCAGAAAAGTTGGATATTTCCATATTGGAGGTACTTCACAGATGGAATTTTACTAAAGTCCCAAAAGGTGCCAAATGTGTGAAAAAGACAACAGGTTGGTATACTATTGTGGATGAAACAATGTATCATCGAGCATACTCAACTCCATACCTCAAATGCCTGACTTCAGAGGAAGCAAATTACGTCTTGAGCGAAATCCATCTTGATATATATAGATCTCACATTGGAGGTAAAAATTTAGCCTTCAAAGTAATGAGGCAGGGATATTTCTGGCCCACTATGAAGAAAGATGTAATGGATTTTGTTAAAAGGTGTGAAAACTGCCAGCTACATGAAAATATATTTCATCAACCACCAGTTGAGTTGAAGACCTTATAGACACCGTGTCCCTTTGTACAGTGGGGGCTTAATATCCTTGGCCCGTTCCTAATGGCCTCCGGTCAAAGAAAGTTTACTATCGTGGGGATCGATTATTTCACTAAATGGGTGGAGGCTTCTCCCTTGGCAAAGATAACTAAACATAATGCCTTCGAGTTTATACAACAAAGTATCATTTGCCGGTTTGGAATCCCAGAAGTTATAATAACTGACAACGGAACTCGATTTATTAGGAAACACTTTACTAAATACTGCACAATTTTAGATGTCAAGCTAGCTCATACATCAGTGGCTTACCCCCAAACTAATGGGCAAGTGGAAGTAACTAATAGGACTCTATTGCATAGATTGAAGACGAAAATAGAATATGCTAGGGGCTCCTGGGCAGATGAATTGCCTTCAATATTGTGGTCTTATAGAACCACATCCAAAGACCCAACTCGAGAGACTCTATTTAGCCTATACGTTGGAACAGAGGTTGTAATTCCAATAAAGATTGGATTACCCAGTTTAAGGGTTGAAAACTTTGATCTTCTTAGTAATGCCAGGAGACTCCGAGAGCATCTTAACATACTTCATGAGATCCAAGAAACAGCTAAGGTGAGAATGGCTGCTTATAAGCAAAGAACCGCGTGTTACTATAATAAAAGAATTAGAGCTCGAAGGTTTGACGTTGAAGACTTAGTCCTACGCAGCATAGAGGCCACTGGAAAGATCCTCAACAGAAATAAATTATCTCTAAATTGGGAAGGTCCATTTATTGTGTCAGCCATTATTTAGGATGGCACTTACAAATTGCACAGTCAGAATGGTAAATTGGTGCATAAAACATGGAATGCAATTTATTTAAAGAAGTTCTATCAGTAGCATTCAAAGATCCAAATGGACAGTATAAGCTTTTAATTAAATAGTGTTATTCTCAGTATCAATGAAATATTTTACTGTTCATTTTATCTTTGTTATTATTTTATTTGAATTTGTCCATTTAACCTCTTTACTATTTTTTTTTAATGTGTATGTGCACATATAAAAATACTTCGAACTAAACCGGCCTAGATTGCCCTTAAGTCTGGTGAGATTTCCATATCTTACTTATTTCCTGAACCAAAGTTGGTCAAGAGAACCTCGATACAGTTATCGAGCGGTTTGTTTGCGATCGAAAATTTTGATGCATTCCAACCAACCAAACCGGTTAAATGATTAAACCTTAGGAGGCTATTTAGCATGCATGCTTCGACTTCCTTCTTCAGGGACGAGCACCTTCAATCAACTATGGCCAACAAATTGGGAATCAGAATAGTTCACGGTCCCATTTTTTAAAGCCGACGCTAATTAAGAATAAAGCTAAAAGATTGACCAGCAAATGATTACTTACATAACAAGTATACTGTTAGAAGAAATGCTGGTATATTATTAACCCAGTAATCTTGTATAGCGTCAAAATTATATGATCAGATAAACGATCATCCATGGGAGCTCCCAGGATGGGAAGAGCTTGGCACTCTAGAATCAAAAGAGCCCCATAAATCAAATAAACAATGGGCATCCCTATTTCTCTCGTCAAAGAAGTTGACTGGAAATTGTGGGTCAACTAGCAAAGCGACTTGTTTACATAAACTAATGCCATCTGAAAATCTAGCATTCAACACATGTGCCAATTCCTCTAGTTTGAGACAAGTTCTCAGCTCAGAACACAAATGTGCGTTTTCTTTCCGAAGATCTTCAACTTGATGACTGGCTTGCTCAAGAGCATCTTTGGCACTCTCAAAGTCTTTATTCCATTGGTTGGCCAGCACAAGATCTTCCTTAGTGCATTGCAACTCGGCTTGAAGATTGGAATTTTGATCTCGAAGTTGCTGTAGAACATTGGGATCGACTTAGGTTAGCTACAAATTGCTAATTTCACCCAGTAATTGACGAATCCACAACTTCATTTGGTGAAGGCTAATCTTTAGTAAATCAACCACTTTATCATCCTGTGGGACTACAAAATAAGTAAGATGAAATATGAAAAATTTTCTCAACTGAATGAAAAGGATTGACTAATGCTTATGGTGAGAAATGACATTCTAAGGGCAGCCTCAATCAAAGAAGTTCTTGCCCCAAATTCTAAGGTTGATTCAAGCCGTCTTCTAGTAGGATTGAGGCGAGGAGTTGAAACTATTATACCCGGAGAAATAGGCCATGTAGGAGGTTGGTCAACAGCCTCCGGTGAAAACAAGAAGTAACTGGAGACCCTTGATGTGAAATCTCCTCTTCACCAACCACTCTAACAGCTTCCTGAACAGTGGCTTGATAATTAGATAGCCCAGCTTGCGTGTGAAAAGAGGCAAGCAATAATGCCTCTTCAATCCGAACGTCTTCAATCTCAATTTGAGGACCACACTCACTGAATTGCCCAACATCAACCGATTGGTTCATGATCCCATTTATACTCAGGGGCTCCATAGAAGTTATTTGAAGATCCTCACTAGAAACAATTTCGGGTATTAAACCCATCTCCAACTCTGGCTCCAAACCCGTTTGAACAAAAGTATCTGAAGCTGTGCTCCCAATATGTAAAACTTCTGGCCCAAGCCCAATAGGGTTGACCTCAATAGATTGATAAATAACTCGCTGCTGCCTTGATGAGGAAGCTTTGGCTTTATTACCATCAACCTTTCTTTTATGTATTTTAGGTGGAGATGCAACAACATCCATTGTTTCTTCCGCATTGGTCACCCACTCAGCAAAGAACAACAATTCTGGTAAGAGAAGACGATCCTTATTTTTATCAGTAAAAGAATTCGCCTTCTCTCAAAGAATTTCAATAAACGGTTTAGCATACTTCTCATCTTGAGAAGTAACTCTACTGGTTAACGAGTCAGTAACTCTTCTCCAGCCATCGGGAAGGCCCACAGATAACTTCAGAAAGAAAAATCTATCTTTTCAATCCTTTATAAACTCATGGATTTGCCCGAAAAGATTTATCTCCCTTGGAGACAACGAAATTCAGTCACTGCTTTGGATGAATCGAAAAATAACCTTAACTGCAGTAGAGTTAAACTTTAAACCACAGAGACGAAAAAATATACAAAGAGTGCAAAAATACCTAATTGCGTTCGCATAAAATTTGGCAATGGGAATGCCGAAATCTTTTAACATTTGAAACAGCTCATAGGCAATAGGAATACGAAGACTATTCATGAGATGGATCTCTTAAATAGTGATGTAGTCATCGGGCGGATTACAGGCTCTTTCATCTTCACCAGGCACAGTGTAAGGAATTTCCCTAGGTATTCCAAACTGGGAATACAATTTCTCGACTTCGTCTCCCGTAAGCACAGATCGGATGTCAACAATGTGAACAGTCATGGAGCGATATTCTATAAGAAAAAAAAAGTAATAGGAAAGCAAAAGCGATTCAAAAGAAAGTTAGGGTTTGAAGATTGAAGACGAAAAGTAAAAATGGATGCGAAACAGTGCCAGATTCATAGAAAATTTTTAGGTTTGAAAGGGGTGCCATTTTTAAATAGACGCACGGTTTCGAGGCAACATGATTGCAAATTGCTTTGGAATACCCAAAGTAAATTGCTTATTACTGACAGAACCCTTCGAAGACCTTCGTTCTTTCCAGAGACTTTTTCCTCCGGAGACCTTCGTTCTCTCTAGAGACATCCGGATACCTTTTTCTCCGGAGACCTTGTCTTTTCCTCGAAGAACTTTTCCTCCGAAGACCTTCATTGTCTTTGAAGACCTTCTCCTTCGGAGACCTTCGTTCTCTTTGGAGACCTTTTTCTTCGGAGTCATTCGTTCTCTCCGAAGACCTTTGTTCTCTCTGGAGACCTTGTCTTTTCTCCAAAAACCTTGTCTTTTCTCCGGAGACCATTGTTCTCTCTGAAAATCTTATCTTATTTCTCCAGAAACTTTGATCTCTCGAAGATCTTACGTTTCCGGAAACCATTTGTATTTTGAGATTCTATTCACTCCCGACCAACTCCAACCCTATTTGGCTTTGAGGAAGTCAATTATGAGATGTCTCCATCAATTTAATAATAGAGAGCAGACCAAAAAAGAGTTCGCCATCAATGAACACACCAGAGGTTTAAAGCTCAAAATCTCTGACGTGGGGGGCTAGTAATGGGTGTCGTTATTGGTGGGCTTACATAAAGAAAGGCTACCAAGTCCATACTAAAAAATGAGCTGGACAACATTGAAGCCCATGAACACAACAGGCTCATCCCATTCCTCTAGCGCTTCAACTGCTACTACTACAGTTAAATTTCGGAGACCCTAACCGCTCATTTGAATTTCGGAGACCTTAATTGCTTCAATTGAATTCCTAAAGCCAAAACTGCTACAATTAACCGCTATAATTAGTCCGATCCAGTTAATCTTATCCATAGTAACGTTACAAATCTGAAAAAAAAACGAACATCCAGACATGATATAAAAGAGACAGGGAGTACGAATCATAAGATTGAAATCTCATTTCTGTCCTTAAGATTTTTTCACTCCTTATTCTTAAATGAGAACTGAGTTGAGCGTCAGAGAGTCTTTCGAGAGACAAGCCCCGCTTGACCTCTGATCATTGGTCTAGTTGTAATGTACAGGTCTTGGATCATCAAAAACGTTATGAAAATCTTACTTACAAGTGAGGTGTGATCAAAGTTTGTCACGAATTTGAATACTGATACGCATCAAGATTTAATTTTTTTTTTATTATCATCATATTTATCCAGTAATATATTCAAATAAGTCATCCTAAGTGACAAAAAAAGCTAATATAAAAAAAGAGATACCTTTTAATTAGTATTAAGCACTATAAATATAACATA
>JAODPA010068577.1:0-10160 GCA_025585075.1 Nepenthes mirabilis | reverse complement strand
TATCTTACATAAGTAGCAAACTCAATACCACCTGAGGCATAAAGTAATATAGTATCAAAATAAAAATTAGAATATAGAAAAATAAAATGTCTTACATTTATATGACAGGCCTAAATAATTAATAACAAGATATTATTCTCTTAATTCAAAGGGATTACGAGGAAAAATGACAATACTTAGTGTGCGTCCTGGGTCCCCGGTTGTTGTACGGATTAGGAAACCTTCCAATCTTCCGTTGCGGGTTGATCTGGATCGGGTCCGGTCTCCGTCGCTGATAACCAAGAACCTGCACAACACAAACAACAAACAAGAGGTCAGAGGCCGACGGGAGGTTGTCCCCGACGACATTCCGACGACCAAGTCAGATATCTTTCGCAATAAACGGAGGAATGCATGCGTGAGATGCGAGAATGAGGGAAGTGTGAGAGGGATGTATTTGGAGGCTTGAACTCCATGGATGCGCCCGATAGAGGGGCGGCTTACCTGTATGCCCGCGGAGGGCGACTTGGAGTGCGCCCGGCAGAGGGGCGACTTATAGGTGCGCCCGCAGAGGGCGGCTTAGAAGTGCGCCCGCAGAGGGGCGGCTCAGAGTGCGCCCAACAAAGGGGCGGCTTATAGGTGCGCCCACGGAGGGCGGCTTGGAGGTGCGCCCGCAGAGGGGCGGCTTATAGGTGCGCCCGCGGAGGGCGGCTTATAGGTGCGCCCGCGGAGAGGCGGCTAACAGGTGCGCCCACGGAGGGGCAACTAACAGGTGCGCCCGCAGAGGGACGGCTTACAGGTGCGCCCGCGGAGGGCGGCTTGGAAGTGCGCCCGACAGAGGGACGGCTTATAGGTGCACCCGCGGAGGGCGGCTTGGATGTGCGCCCACAAAGGGGCGGCTTACAGGTGCGCCCGCGGAGGGCGGCTTGGATGTGCGCCCGACAGAGGGGCGGCTTACAGGTGCGCCCGCGGAGGGCGGCTTGGATGTGCGCCCGCGGAGGGGCGACTTATAGGTGCGCCCGCAGATGGGCGGCTTAGAGGTGCGCCCCGCAGAGGGACGACTTAGAGTGCGCCCGACAAAGGGGCGGCTTATAGGTGCGCCCACAGAGGGCCGCTTGGAGGTGCACCCATAGAGGGGCGGCTTAGAGGTGCACCCACGGAGGACGACTTACAGGTGCGCCCGCAGAGGGGCGACTTACAGGTGCGCCCACGGAGGGGCGGCTTACAATTGCGCCAGCGGAGGGCGACTTTAAAAAGGACTAAATGGAACTAGCGAGTAAACATTCTTGTTACATGAGCGGAGGGACAACTCTTGGACTGTGAGCTCCTGGCTACGAGATAGAGGGATCTTGACTCCAAGACGGAGGGTTGAAGGCCTCCTGGTTGGCGGAGGGCTGATGGCCTCCGGACGGGAGGAGGACTGAGGGCCTCCTGGATGGAGGGCTGAGGACCTCCGTGCCGGCGGAGGGCTGAGGGCCTCCAGATTGTAGGAGGGCCATGGGCCTCCGTGCCTCCTGGTGGTGGAGGAAAGTTCTGTGTCTCCTGGATGGAGGACTAAGGGCCTCTGGACAGTAGGACGGCCTAGGGCCTCGTGGCGGTGAAGGGCTGAGGACCTCTGGACTGGCGGAGAGCCAAGGGGCCTCCTGGATGAGAGGAGAGTCGAGGATCTCCTGGCCGCCAGCTTGCTCTTATTGGAGATCGGCTAGCAACGGCTATACCATTCTCCGAGCCTTATGGAGCTTCTTCGAGCTTCTCCCACTTGTCCTTCAATGCTTGAGGATGCTTGCTTTTATAGTGGGATTTGCAGATGGATTGTTTCTCCAAAAGCAATGTGGGACTTTTTTAATTTAAAGTTGGATTGTGGGCTTGCTGCGGGCCTGGCTCATTGGCCCAGGGTTATTGGACCCATCACTTAGTAAAAACCAAAGATGGAAAATTATAAATGAAAATATATTGCTACTAAAAAATAGAACTTAACAAAATAATCATAATTGATGGGTATACCAAAAATGGGCTGGCCCCAAAAAGTCAATGGAGGCTCAAAACGATGGTCAATATTCTAACGGCCCAATTGAAAAATAAGCCCAAAAGTTAAAAAGCTCAGGACGGTCAACGTTGGCGTTGACTGTCCGGGCGACCAACTCTCAAGTAGGCGGTCAACTAAAACATTAACCGTCCACCTTGTGCGCATTAAACCCAAAGAGGCTCTTCTACAGTAATGGGCCTGGCTCACTCAGGCCCATGACCCATCTGGCGGCTAATGACGAAAATCCTCCACAAGGGTGGCCAACACGCATGCAGACGGTCAACTTGAACGTTGACCGTCCGCGTCCTACACGTTGGGCCCTAATAAGCCATTCTACAGTAACGGGCCTGACCCGTTTAAACCCACAAATCATCAAAAGGCCAACAACGATTTTTCAGGGATATTCCACGATCCCAACTGGCGCCAAAAAGGATATTGGCAATATTGGCGCCTCCCATATAAGGAAGGCGCCCGATTTTCTCCAAATCTTTGCTAGCCCAGGCTTTCCAATGGCAACATGCACGGAAAGAAAGCGCACGGTTTGAGAAGCTGTTGGCCGCCTCACAAGGAAACAATCACGACCAGCTTGGCAACTGGCATCTACTCTAAAAGGCAAATCAGCCAGCAGATCAGGAAGGCGATCACTCCTTCCAAAGGAGGAAGATTGACCTCTCAGCTACAAAAGAAGCCCTAGATGCACCATCAAGGGTATGCTATCATTGACGTTCTCAATTACACTTTCTTGAATACTTCCAATCGCATACGCCCTCTGTAATACGAATAAGTGCTTTCTTAGAGATATGCCTTCTCTGCCACCAACGTTCTCCAAAAAACCCTAAGGCAACAAGCGAGCCCTCACGGCCGTTTACTACCTTCCCACCTTCCAGATCTTAGAAGATCTCACGTCTCTCTTACATCTGGATCAAACACTCTTTCTCTTTTTATCTCTCTCAGTTTCAGTTTCTTTCTCTCGAAGACTGTTTTACTGACTTAAGCGTCAGAGTATTTTCGGTGGGATAATTTTTCGCCAAACACGCTGACCTCTTGTTCTGTTTAGTGGTGTGCAGGGTCCAACTCAGGAAATAGAGCCGGAGCCAAGACAAGAGGTTATCCGAATCTGTTCGAAGTTCGGATCCAGAGACGCATCATTGGCGCCGTCTGTGGAAAATGATTACAAAAGCCAACCACAAAATCTCCACAAACTCTCTCTGTCACCTTCTGACTCTACAATGATGAACACGAGAGCCCAAACTAGCGACCCCACTAGAGATGCTACTAACCCTGACCAGGACCACGCTGCTGGTGCCATGGTCAACGGGGCCACGGGCGAAGTTCTACCGCCTTACTTTTAGCTACTGGTGGAGCAGATGCAGGACAACAATCACCTGCTCCAATTACTTTGCGCCTAGAACGAGCAACAACAGTAGGCGGCTCCACCAACAGCCATCCCTTCCCCTGCCACCAAAAGGGGTGGCCAGAGGAAGAAGAAGCCGGCCAAGAGGCCCGTGAAAGTCGGAGACAATCCGGCTCCAGCGACCTCTTGCGTTCCTGGCCAGAACAGGCCTATGGAATGCTCCGGGAGTACGTCTCCGCCGGAGAGCCCAGAGAGAAGAAATTCCCGATACTCTCGGGCAGAAGATAACCACGCAGTCCAGGAGCAAGCCTCCAAGACTGCCCGATCCACTAGGGTCAGCAGCAGACCAGCTGCTGAACCTGCCAGGGACAAGACGGAGTTGAGGGATTACCTCAACTCCAAACGATCAGCAAACGTCGCTTGCACCGATTCGCGGCTGGACAAGATCTGCAACCATGTGTTCCAAGAGGAGGAGCGCGCCATCGACTTGGACCGATCTCCTTTCACTGCGGAGATCTTGAGCCGTCCACTACCGTCAAAGTTCATGATGCCGTCCCTTGACTTATACGATGGGGCAGTGATCCAGTTGACCACCGGGATCACTTCTGCACCCATCTGAGTCTACAAGGGCTAGAAGACTCAGCGATGTGCCGCTGCTTTCCACTCACACTGAAGGGAGACGCTCGAATCTGGTTCCATCACCTCCCTTCAGGCACCATCGGCAGTTTTCGTGAACTCACGGATCTCTTCCTGCTCAGTACGCCTCGAGCCGACGGGAAGAGAAACAACTGTGGCATCTCTCCCACATAAAGCAGAAACCAGAAGAGAATCCACGGCGTTTCCTGGATCGCTTCGTGGCTGAAGCCCAAAGGATCCCCAGGATCACAGAGGAGATGAAGTTGGGTAGTTTCATCTCTTCGCTCACTTATGGTGACTTTTTCAAGCACCTTGTCCACAAAAATCCTCAAACCTTCCGCGAGGCGGAATCTATCACCAGCGCCTACGCTGCGGCGGAGGAGGCCAATGAGGCAAAATGTCCAGAACGGGCGGATAAGCCTCGGCCGTTCCCTGGTGAAGGGAAGAGAAAGTACAGTGGTGGGGAACACCCCCGCCAGAAATAGCGCCGGACTGGGCCCCCAGAACTCAGAGACTATGGGCCCACCAGTTTTACACCGCTGATGGACACGCGCGCCAACGTCCTTATGCAGATCCGTGGAAAAAAATTCCTAAGGTGGCCCAAACCGCTGAAAAAAGACTCTGAAAACCAGTCAAAGTATTGTGATTTCTATCGCTCTGCTGGTCATTCAACTGAGGATTGCATGACACTGCAAAGGAAGATTGAAGATCTAATTTACAGGGGCCACCTCACAAAGTTTGTTAGAGGTCCTGGACAGAGCTCAGGAGAGGCTGATGAAGAGGGGTAGGAGCAGACACCACCCCAAAACAGGATTGCAGCGAGGGTGGTTAATATGGTCACCACCCGACCTGCCAAGAACCCGACGGACAGCAAAGAGCAGCAAACTGGGAGGAAGAAGTAGCGCACAGTAGACAATACAATTAGCTTCAGTGTAGTGATTCAACTCATGTAATATCCCCCCATGCTGACCCCTTTGTTATTTCAGCGCTCGTTTCAGATTGCAGTTAGGACTACCAGTTGAAACGAGTCTTTATCGATAATGGAAGTTCTAAAGATTTGCTTTACTTGGATGCCTTCTTTAAGTTAGGCCTAAAAAAGAACCAACTAAAATCGGCCAAGGGCCCATTATACGGTCTTGACAACGAACCAGTGCCCATTCAAGGGACCATTCAACTGAAAGTTACCTTAGGGATGTATCCAAAGACAGCAAGTCACACACTTACCTTTCTGGTAGTTGACCTGTCCTCCGTTTACAACACGATACTAGGCAGGCCGTGCCTGACAGCATTTGGGACAGTTACCTCAATTCCACACCTTAAAATAAAGTTTCCAACATCTTACGGTGTGGGAGAGGTGTTAGGCGACCAAATAATTGGGCGGACATGCTACATGTCCCAGATTGCCCCTAGCGGCAGCCCTGGCGCGGTGGGAGAACTCGATCATCGAGACGAGACCACCCTGCAACAAGCGCAGTCTGGTGAAGCCACAGATCTGGTCCCACTGAATCTGAAGGAACCGAAAAAGTGTGTGCAGATTGGCGGCTCACTCACTGGCACACTGTGCACTAAACTGATTGCGTTCCTGCAGCGGAACGCCGATATATTTGCTTGGACTCCCACAGACATGCTCGGGATTTCGGCTGAGGTGATGGTCCATAAGTTGGGCCTCCATCCTGGCCGAAAGCCGGTCAGGCAGAAGTGGAGAAACCACTCCACAGAGAAGCTGATCACCATCCAAGAGGAGGTAAAAAAGCTACTTGACGCTGGGTTTATTAGATAAGTCCAGTACCCAGATTGGCTTTTAAATGTCGTCCTAGTTAAAAAGAGCAACGAAAAATTATGAATGTGCGTCGATTTTACCGACGTAAACAAGGCCTGCCCGAAAGACAGTTTTTCCTTGCCCAGGATTAACCTACTGGTTGACTTCACAGCTGGACATGAGCTGCTCAGGTTCATGGACACCTATTCGGGTTACAACCAGATTCAAATGAGTCCGGAAGACGAAGAATATACATCGTTTATGACGGACCAGGGCACCTACTGCTATAAAGTGATGCCCTTCGGATTGAAAAACACTGGAGCAACTTACCAGCGACTGGTCAATAAGATGTTCGAAAAGCAGATTGGTCGCAACATGGAAGTCTACGTCAACGACATGCTCGTCAAGAGCAGAGTCACTGGCAACCACATACGTGACCTGGAAGAGTCATTTGAGGTGCTCCGCCAGCACCAAATAAAACTGAATCTAGCCAAGTGTGTCTTCGGGGTGGCCTCCAGGAAGTTCTTGGGTTTCATCGTCTCCCAGAGGGGGATCGAGGCAAACCCAGAAAAGATCAAGGCCCTCACTGACATGGCTCCCCCGCGGAGCGTCAAAGACGTCCAGCGACTGACGGGGCTGCTGGCAGCTTTGTCCCACGTCCTTGCGAAGTCCGGTGACAAGTACCAACCTTTCTTCAAAGCTCTGAGGGGGATGAAATCTAACGGATTCCAGTGGACGACTGACTGCCAGTCCGCCTTCGACGAATTAAAACAGTATCTAGCCAGCCCACCACTGCTTGCATCTCCCAAAGACGGAGAGAAACTGTACCTTTACTTGGCGGTGTCAGAAGTGTCCCTCAGCTTCGTCCTCGTACGCAAGGAATTCGATAGCCAGCAGCTGGTCTACTATGTGAGCAAAATATTGATCGGCCCAGAAACGCGCTATCCACGCGCTGAAAAAATGGCCCTACCACTTATTTTTGCAGTGCGAAAATTGAGGCCATACTTTCAAGCGCATCGCATAGTGGTCCTCACTGACCAGCCGCTGAAAGGCATACTCTAGAAACCAGACATCTCGGGACGGCTAGTGAAATGGGCCATCGAATTGGGTGAGTTCGACATCGAATTCAGGCCCAGACCTGCCATAAAAGCGCAGGCTCTGGCTGACTTCATTGTTGAGACCACGACCCCGATTCATGAGGAACAGCCCGCAGAAGATGCAAAACAACCAGACGAGGTCCCAGAATGGACACTCCACGTGGACGGATCGTCCACGGACAGTGGCAGCGGAGCAGGGGTGGTTCTTACAACCCCTGATGGATTTGAGGTTAAGTATTTCCTCAAACTTGACTTCCCGGTGACCAACAACGTCGTCGAGTACGAAGCCTTACTAGCCGGCTTACGATTAGCAAAGGAGTGCTCTGCCAAGAGGTTGGCAGTTTACAGCGACTCCGAACTAATTATCAACCAGGTTAACGGGGACTTTGAGGCAAACAACCCTTCCTTGACCAAGTACCTGGCTAAGGCAAAGGAGGCCGTCTAGGGCTTCGACAGACTGACCTTGGTTCACGTCCCTCGAGCTAAAAACTGGAAGGCAAACCGATTGGCTAGAGCCGCCGCCGCCGAAAATCCAGAATAGTACTCGAGGGATATGAGGGAGGTTTTGAATGCTCCCAGCATAGAGAAACAGGAGGCAATGTAGATTTTTGAAACGGAAAACTGGATGGCGCCCTACCTTAGATACTTGGCTGACGGATCGTTCCCAGAGGACGCCGAAAAGGCCAAGTGAATTAAAAAGACAGCTGGCTGGTACACGGTAGTCGATGGGCGGCTGTATCACCTCGGATACTCGACTGCATACCTCCGCTGTCTATCTCCCGAGGAGGTCGACTATGCGCTGGGTGAAGTTCACCTCGGGATCTGTGGATCACACGTAGGTGGGAAAAACCTGGCCTTCAAGATCATACGGCAGGGCTATTATTGGCCCTCAATGAAAAAGGACGCGTTTGAGTTTGTAAAGAAATGTGAAAGTTGCCAACTTCACGGCAACCTTCAGCATCAGCCGTCCGCTGACCTGAAGTTACTTCAGGCTCCATGGCCCTCGCGCAATGGGGGCTCGATATTCTCGGCCCATTTCCCATTGCCATTGGACAAAGGAAGTTCATCATCGCGGGCATCGACTACTTCACCAAGTGGGTCGAGACGGTCCCGCTAGCAAAGATCACGGAGTATAATGCACTGGAATTTCTTCGCCAGGGCATTATCTACAGGTTTGGCATCCTGGAGGTCGTGGTGACCGACAACGGGGCCCAATTTTCTGAAAAACCCTTCACCAAGTATTGTGCCAGCCTTGATATCAAACTGGTCCATACTTCGGTGGCATACCTCCAAACCAACCGGTAGATGGAGGTCACGAATCGCACGCTACTCCACGGGTTAAAGACTAAGCTGGAGGACGCCGGGGGCTCCTGGGCTGATGAGCTCCCATCAGTCCTCTGGTCTTATCGAACAACCCCGAAGGAACCAACACGCGAGACGCCCTTCAGCCTCTGTTACGGGACTGAGGCAGTAATCTCTGTCGAAATAGGGCTTCCGAGTCTCAGGGTGGAGTCTTTCGACCCACAGACCAACTCCCAGAAAATCAGGGAGCACTTAGACTTGTTAGAGGAAGTCTGAGACGCCGCCAGAATACGGACAGTAGCCTACCAACACCGAGTTGCCCGGTACTATAATAAAAAAGTGAAAGCTTGATAATTTGACGTTGGGGACTTGGTCGTACGAGGCGTTGAGGCCACAGGCAAGTTGGCCGGCCGCAACAAGCTCTCTCTCAATTGGGAGGGACCTTTCCTTGTCTCCGCCGTCTTGCGAAACGGAGCATACAAACTCCGAAACCAGGACGGAAAGTTGGTCCCACGAACGTGGAACGCAACCCACCTAAAGCGCTACTTCCAATAGGGAACCCAGATACGCACTCACCCACTTGTGTGCATTCATTCGCATGCTTGTTTTAATTTGGTAAAATAAGAAGTTTACTTAGCATATATGACCCTAGTATTTGTGTGCATATATATTTTGTATTTGCCTTGCAGGTTACCCGACCTAGACTGCCCCTAAGTCGGGAGGGTCTTCGCCCTCTCGTTAAACCCTGGTCATCCAGGTGGCCTAAAAATGGTGTGAAACCCTGGTCATCCAGGTGGCTCAGAAGCGGTCTGAAACCCTGGTCATCCAAGTGGCCCATGAGCAGTCTGAAACCTTGGTCATCCAAGTGGTCCGTAAGCGGTCTAAACCTCGGTCATCCGAGCGGCCCAATAGCGGTCGTACTAAACCTTGGTCATCCAAGTGGCCCGATAGCCGTCTAAAAACCTTAGGGGGCAAGTATAGCACACGCGACAACCTCTTCTCGGGGAGTAGCAAAGTCAGTCAACGATGGTCGAAGGGAAAAACGTTTCTTCTCCAACAATGGCTACCCAAGTCATAACTTGTGTGGCGCCACCAGGTTGGTTAGCACAACCTCCTGTCCAGCTTAAGGACTCAACCCCTTAGGCAACCAAACAGCAATATCCGGCCAACCAAGTTGGCCGCCTGATATAACAATATGAGCAAACATAAAGCAATAAAGACGATGGACACCAAATTGAAAAAAATTTTCATTTTATTGCTCAAAAGCGTGGTACAATTTACACCAATCCTAAAAGCGCAAAAGAAGTGCAAAAGGCTACAAGGGCGGCGGACCACCCTGGCTGTCTCGGGGCTCTCCCACTAAGTCTTCCTTACGTTGCACGACACGGTTGCTCTGATTAATAAACTCAACTGGGAAGTTAGGATCGATCAACCGTGTAACGCGCTGTCCAATGTTGTGCCCCTCCAGCAGTCGAGCGTGCAGTGCGCCACCGATCTCATGGGGGCTGACCCGAGTGGCCAACTCGTTCTCTAAGGCTGCGGCCCGATCGGCAAGACGTTTATTACTCGCCTTAAGTCAATCTTCCTCCTCCTTCAAGCGGGTGACCTCTGTGACGACCCGACTTTTAATATCATCAAAAGCCGTCGTCAATACTAATTCATATAATAAAATTATGAGCATAAAATTTGTTTCCTTTCTTTTCATCAAATCTGAGATGCATTCTAAAGATTAGCAATTTCATAAGTCCCAAAATGTCACGGAAACAAATTACATTTAATAGCAGTGGAATAAAATTACAAGTTCCCTCAAACTAAATAAACAAAACTCCAACATCTGCTCCAGCCAGCATAAACATAGGACTCTACTCGACTTCGTCCTCCATAAGCTTGTCATCTGAAAATTTGCAAGAGTGAGCTTACAACGCCCAACAGGATACTCACATGCAGAAAACATAAGCATATAATCGAAATATAGATCATAATGTAACATAATAATCATCATATCAT
>JAODPA010068576.1:0-10160 GCA_025585075.1 Nepenthes mirabilis | reverse complement strand
CTTTACTGAATATTTAACTCACTTTTTACTTTTATTTTATTAACCCTTTAGATGAGAGACTCGAATACTTGCAGGATGAGCAGGATTGATGGATGAACTAATCGAAGATATTAATTTTGATTTTGATAAAATTCTGATGTTATATTTATATTTTTGAATAGCAATTTAATCTATTTATATTAATCGAAATATATTTTGTAGTTGAACAACAAATGCTGGTTTAATTAGTCTTGTACTGACGTAGTTATGTTGATTTTCGTTTGTGGAGCATGAGACGTTGGAACTAACAGTTTGCAGTAGTGGATTTAGCTTCAAATGGTTTAATTACTTTGATTTTTGTATAGATAGATATAACTTATTATGTAAGGTCTGATATCATAGTTTGAGTCAATATTAGAGCCACATGTTGATGTGACATATTAGATCCTATGTATGGTTTATATTGTCTTATTTTATTCGGTTGAAGTATTGAAGTGAAATTCACATTCACAATTAATTAAACGATTAATTAGATTACTAATTGAATAACTACTAAATTGGATATCGTTAATGACAAGATCAGGATTTGGAACGTGACACTTATCCTTCATCCTTTTGCTAAAATTTTTCAATTCCTTCTTCATGTTTGTCTAAAAACTTAGATTCATGTCTTTATATTTCCTATATGTGTTCATCTATGTCTCTTATAAAATTTGGCTTACATGCATGGCTTTCATTTTAAGTCATTTGTTTGTGTTCACGATAATTGTCCAAAAGTCCTAAAATTTTTTAAGTTATTGAAAACTTTCCTCTTGCATGTTTTTTTCTTGCAAAAATTTGATAAAATCGAGATGATGAAGTTAAAGTAAGCCTTGATTTTTAAATTCTAAAAAATGTACTTGTCTTGCAATGATTGTTCGATGTTCTTAAAAAAACAAAAAAACTATGATAAGGATTTAATAGCAAATATATTGTAACTTGTTAAAATATATTGAAAAGAGATAAAATTATATGAATGGCTTCCCATAGGGTTATAATAATAGGTAAGATCCCATGTATAAGAATTATATGCAAATTGCCCTCTTCATCGGTTTTGAATACTGGAACAAACCTAATGTTTACAAGAAACAAATATGTAAACCAACTTTCATGTATTTATTATAGTCTGTGAGGTTTATCATTGGTTTTTGTCTAATTTATTTGCTATATAAGCTTTTTATTGCCCATATTAATTGTTATGTCTCTTACTTGATTTTTTAGTTCAACTTACATTGTTACCCCATTTTAGATTTTCGGATTTGGAACTATTGAAAGTTTGAACCAATGAGTAACCATGGAAGATCGTGGAAGATTGATGAATTGTATTTATGTATTTTGATAATATGTCTCAAAATCATGGTGGGAATGATTTTAGTAGTTTAAAACAATTAGAATATAGAAGCTAATACAGTGTGGCCGATGGGCTGTACATCATTTTGGTTTTCACATATTGTGTGTTTGGATGGTTTTATAATTGAGATATTATTATTGTAAAATCATATAGTTGAGCATATTCCACGAGATAGAGGTCAAATTAGGAAAATATTTACCATATTTTGAGACAAATATTTTATTAATATGGTAAAGAAGTTACTAAATGTTTGTAAAGTGTTGCAGTCCAGATTTTTGGCAGATAATTTTTATTAAATTTCATGCTAATAACCTAGGTCAAGACTAGCATGATATCTAAGCAAGTCATAAAGGAAACTTCTTATTTGACTAAGAGAATCTAAATTTTTGTAAATTGTGGTGTGATAAGTGCAAAAATGTCTAAAGCCAGGGTGATAGAAAATCCAACCAAGAGAATGAGGTCACTGAGGTTATGGTAAGAACGACCGATATAGCAGACTGCCTAGCCCATGCGCCATCAAAAAATCCAAGCCATGCTGATGTTGGTGATCAGGTAAAAATGCAAAAGGGGAGATGACAATCTATAAGAGATTTTGGAATCAACATGATCCTATTTTCTTATGGTAGTTCGATCCTATAAAGTTGAAATTTATATCTAAAGGATGGAAAAAAATTATTGAAGTTATTGACTACTTGAAGATTAAGCAGTTGAGAGTGATAACTTGTAAGTTTGATGGTGAAGTTGACCATTAGTAAATAATAACTAAGAAGAGTTTTAGGCTAAGATAATAATGAGATTTTGTGGGAAGTGTTATGGAGGCCTTTTATAATAAATATTGTTTGGTGGGACTCCGAGAGTTGAAGGAGTATGAGATTAAGGTGAGGAACCACTCTGTAGCAAAATATAATATAAAATTTATTGATTAGCTCAATTTACACTACACTTGGTGTTTGATAAAGCTAAGTGGACTTCTAAATTCTTAAAAAGCATAAATGATATAATCACGAAGTGGTGGTTAGTGTTTTTTAGTTGACGCCCTATGGATAAGTACTAGATTAAGCCTTACTTATTGAACAAGAGATTGAGAGAGCAATGTTATTCAAGAACAAGAGTGTAGGTCATATAAAACAAAGCTCCGGATAAGAAGGATCTCATAAAAAATAGTCCTGCTATAACAGGATCGGGAATGTTATGAAGGTCTGAGGGGTGCTGGGAGGATAATACTTAATGACTTCTTGTCGGATTGGTAAATGTTAACATAGAGGGTAGCTCTATTTTGAACAATCAAGAGCATGCTTCAATTACTACCAATCTAGCTATTTGACAAGGATTTTCTTTACCCATTGAGGTAGACAAATAGCAAGCCTAGCAATTCATGAAAGGCATGTGCTATCATGGTGAAGGATAATAAAGCATCCCTTTTAGTGGTGAAATATAAACTTTCAGATTTTAAGACTTTTGTGCTTATATTGTTAAATATACAATCTACACATTTGTTTGTATCTCTAAAAATTATATGCCATATGCATTCACCACCCAAAATTCTAAATTATGCTTTAGTAATGTCAATACATATGAGTAAGAATTTGATTACTAAAATTGTATACCCTAGGTACATTATTTGGATTATTGGGTTTGAGTTATCAGTATATTTGATATTATTGGACATGTAAAACTTTGGTATAATTTTAGGCATTAACTAGTTGGCATGTTTTCATGTTAGAGTGGACTATTCCTATGAAAAGGTGCATTTTTAATTTCAAGATGTCAACCTTTGTATTTTCCATGTAATAAATGTAAAGAGTCAACATATGTAATATCTATATTACATGAATGTCATATGATAAAAGGTGATTGTTAAGTATATCTTACCTATGTTACTATCAATGGGAATTAGAATGTACCTATAAAAGAACTTTCTAAGGTGCAAGAGTATGAGAAAGTGTTTTCAAAATACTTACCCAAATTTCTATTGGGGTACAAAGATTGCATTTGTTATCAATTTAGTGCTAGGATTTGTGCTAATTTATAAAGATCTATATAAAATGGAAACTTCGGAGTTGAAAAATTTAAAGACACAATTGTAGAAATTGTTTGGGAGATATATCATCAGTCTAAATATGCTAATTTGAATTACATTGATATTATTCATAAAGAAAAAAGATGGATCCATAATATTGTGTATTAATTATCAATAATAAAATAAGATCACAATTAAAAATCAGTACCCCTTGCTAATAATTAATGAATTATTCAATCAGTTGACAGTTGTCCGAGTCTTAGGATATTATCAATTGATGATTAAGAAAAAGTGTACCAAATAAGGCTTTCTGAACAATATATTGCAATTACAGCTTTCTAGTGATACCGTTTGTATCAGTATATCCTTGCAGCATTCTCAAATTTGACAAGTCATTATCAACCGTATTTGGATCAATTTATGGTTGTCTTTGTTAATGACATTTTATTTGTTTGAGAAGCCACAAAGATTGCATTATAGACACTTAAAAGAAAGATGATTATTTGTAAACTTGGATAAATATGAGTTTTGGCTTGAGAAAATAAATTTTTTTGGCCATGTCATTTAAAAAGTTGTAGACCTAAAGAAAAAAAGGTAGCCACAATTTGTTGACCAACAAGTGTAACTATGGTGCAGATTTTTCTTTGGTTACTCATTGAAAAATTTTTAAATAATGTGGTGCTATTAACCTGCTTGACACAAAAGAATTTGGCATTCTTTTTGAAAGGTGATTGTAAAAGAAGTTTTGTGGAAATAAAAGGTCTATTGTCTACCACACCTATTTATCTATTTAAGAAAGATCAAGAGGTTTTGCAATTTATTGTGATACCTTTAAAAGAAGTTTTAGTTATGTATTAAAGTTAAATGAACAAGTTATCCCTTATAGATTGATGCAACATAAAATTTATGAGTAGAACTATCCCACCTGTAATTTTTAGTTGGCAATCATTGTCTTTACTTTAAAAATATGAAAATAATATTGGCATGGAAAAATGTTCATGGTATATTGGGTTCACCAATGTTTAAAGAACTTATTCTCCCAAAAAAGAATTGAATATGAAATAGGGGAGATGGGGGAATTTATTGAATGAATATGTTTGCAATATTGAATTTCAATCAAAAGGGACAATATAGTGACGAATGTGTTGAGTCAAAAGTCAGTAGGCTTAATGGCTTATTTGATGATAAAGAAATGAAAGTTATAAATGAGATGGAGTATAATATTTGACTACATTCATAGGTAATAAGCATGGAATTGTCTCACTTTCAAGAATAATTAGAAATTTTTAAAAGGATTACGAGGATGCAAATAGATAATCCATTTTTTATGAATATAGCTAGAGATTTAAATACAAAATGAAGGACTAAATATAATCTTTATGATGATGAAGTCTTGAGATTTCATAAGTGTGCATCCGAATCTAATATCAATGAATTAAAAGAAGAAATTTTCAATGAGGCCTATCAATAAATGTATATGAGCCACCTAGGCATAACAAGATGTATCAAGATTTGCTGATAATCTCTCGGTGGAGGAATATAAAAATAGAAAGTACAACTTTCAAATAAATATATATAATTTGCCAACAAGTAAAAGTCAAATATAAGAAGTCATGGGTCTTTTACAACTAATGCATGTTTCTAGTAGGAAATAAGAATGTATAGCCATGGACTTCATTATGGGATTGTTAGGGATGGCCAGAAATCAATATGTGATATGGGGAATCATTGATCAATTGACAAAGTTGGCATATTACATTGACATCATTACAACTTTCACCGGGACCATTTGACGAGTTTGTACATTAATGAAATAGTGAGATTTCAAAGTTATGATTTTGATTGTGTTAAATCGAGAATTAAGGTTTGTATCCGAGTTTTAAAAAGTTTACATTGAAAGTTAGATACAAAGTTATAGTTTACCATGACATGTCACCCACAAATGAACACACAATTGGAGTAGGCAATTCTAATTTTGGATGATATGTTAAGAATTTTGATTTCAGAGATGAACAAAAATTAGGATGACCATTTGTTATTAATTGAGTTTGTCTACAATAACAATTATAAGATAAATAGTAGTATGGAAGCTTTTGAAGCTTATATTGTTAAAGTGTCATTCCCAATCAATTAGAAAGAAGTTGAAGATTAAAGCCTTTTAATGCCAAAAGGTGATTCAAGAAATAACATAGGTAATTCATTTAATACTAGATCGACCGACTCTATGTTGGGAAAAGTCAACTCAGATCGTAGATAATTTGAGCTAAATTTTTGTGTTAGAGGTCAGACGTTTCTAAACATATTTCCATCTAAGGGAGTTTTAAGGTTTCAATTGAAAGGATAATTGAAACCATGATTCATAAGATTGATTAAAATTCTAGAGAGGACAAGGGAAGTAACTGATACATTAGACTTCCCTCTTAATTTAGTGGGTTTTCATAGTGTTTTCCAAGTGTCTATACTCTCAAGTACATTTTGACCATTCTCAAATCATTGAGCCTATGCCCTTGAAAATTAATGAGGATTTGGTGTATATTTGAAGGATCAATTCAGACATTAGCATGACAAGCTTAAGCATTTGTACAAAAATAATCTATTTAGTTAAAGTGTTGTGGAGGAACCATTTAGTACAGGAAGCCACATGGGAGAATGAAGGCGAGATATAGGAGAAATATCATCATTTATTCTTTAATTAAGGTACAAAAAATTTGATGATTAAATTTCTATAAATAGGAAATGAATGTAATACCCAAATACTAATTTGGATGCCTATTAGTAAAATTAAATGATTAAGTAAATTATTAAGTATAATAACGAGTTTGGGTGAAGCTAAGAATTAGACCATTAAGTTCGGTGGCTGTGCAATTTGAGTCACGCTCATACATTGATACCGATATAGGTGGCACCTGAGGTGCACAAGAAGGGAGCTCGTGCATGCCTATTAGTATAGAGCCGATTGGCTTGCCCAAAAGGAATGCTCATGGATTCCTATCAACATAGGTCGCACGTGATGTGCGCATCACGGGCCCACATGCATCACCTCACGCCGGATAGGCAAATGACTAGTGCTTTTGCAATAGTCTATTTATATAAGAAGACTATTTTCTCTTTTCAGCCAATTTTTTTCGGATTCCAAAAGTGACAAAGAGAAAAGAGATGAAAAGTGAGAAGGAAAAGAATGAAGGGATTTAGGAGTAAAACCTTGAAGGGTTTTTGAGATTTAAGTTGAAGCAAATAAATTATACACTTTATTCTTTTATTAAAATTTTTAAACTTCTCCAAGTTTTCCAAATGTCTAAGATTTATGTCCTTATATTCCATACGTATGTTCATCCATATCCCTCATGATGTTTTCATGGCTTTTATTCCTAGAATTTTTTAAACTTTAAAGTCCATTTTTCATGTTTATGACAATTTGTCAGAAAATTTTAAAATATCTTAATTGAAAAGTGTCCTATTGCATGCTCTTTTTATGCAACAATTTTATTAAATCTGTACAATGAAGCTATGCAAAGTCTTGATTTCTAACTTTTGAAAAATATAAACAATTTGTTGAGCTTTTTTCATATTCTTTAAAAAATAAATTATCATAAGAAATTGACGAAAAAATATTATAAAGTGTCAAAATATATTACGAAAAGATAAAATCAAATGAAGGCCCTCTCATAGATTATATTTGTGGGTAAGGTTCAATCTATAGTAATGATATATAGATAGTCGTTTTCATATGTTTTAAATAGTAAAGTTCATATTTACAATGAAAAACTACATAAATGGACTTTCATATATTCGTCCAAGTCAATAAAGTCTATCATTAACATTTGGTTCATTTTTTTCCTTTGCACATTTATGATGGCTTATACTTATTATTTTGTCTCTTATTTACTTAATGAGTTTTTAACTAAATTTAAATTGTCCCCCTCCAAGCTTAGACTACTTGAAAGTTTTGGACCGGTGAATGTCGACCGTGGAAGATCATGAAATGATGAATTTTATTGATGTATTTTGATTATGTATCTTGAAATTATGGTTGGAAAATAGTTTAGTAGTTTAAAACAATTATCTTGTCTAGGTTTAGATGATTTTGTGATTTCAATATTGTTGCTATTATATCATAAGATTAAGCAAGTTTGAGAAATTAGATATGAAATTGGAGTAAATTTGACTATATCATTGAAAAAATGTTTTATTTATATCATAAAGGAGCCACTAATTGATGTTCGTGCATCGTTGCAGTCTGAAATTTTTGAACTTAATCTTAGTTAAATTTTATATTAAAAATACTAGTCATTGTGTGACGTACTGTATTTTTAACCGAAATTTCAGCAGATTTTTGACTGTAATGCAGTCATCGACTGTGACGGACCGGATTATTTTTCCAATAAATAACCTCCGTCAATGGTAACATAAATTAAAGCCTATAATTAGCTTATGGATTCTACAAAAATTTTGGCAGAATTTTCACTGCAGTTGGACGAAAACCAAAAATACAACCTGCTCAAATACATCATATACAAGCACACATCTAACCAAAATAATCAATACAAAGCTTACAATACAATACACATGATCAAAATACTACCATATCATCCATGGCTCCAATCACAGCATTCCTATCTACCGTATTGGATACAACGAGATGCCATCTAATACAAACAAAGTCCAAAATACATCAACGTAAACGCGGAAGCATAACTAAATCCAAAAACCTGCGGAAGCACAATAATGACTACAAAATAGTAACACCCATGTTGATCACTAAATAAACGTCATATGCTAATATAACAGATACAACCAAATCTTCAAGCCTTTGATCTCCAGCTAATCTCTTTAATGCAAGTCTCTCTCCTTACTTTAAACTAATCTGGCACAGGCTAAGTGTTCTCATCTGAAAGAAAAAATAGCAAGAGTGAATGTACAACTCAACAAATATAATCATAACTCACAGCTTATAGAAGAAAGCAATAAAGCAATAACTAGAAGGAAAGAAACATGAATCTCAATAATCGTGAACCAAGAGAGGGAACAGGGGACATCATGAATCACTGGATTCTCATGGTTACATTGATTAGGTATTATTTATTTTCATCATTACATTATCTTTGCGGACCTGGACTAGTAGGCCGTACTAACCAACCATGCGAGAGAACGAGAAAATGAATGTGTTCGCTACACATTCTAAAGTCACAACTATATTTTAGGTCTGCAAAACTCGACCATCGGTTGCATCTCCACTATGCAACATTAATCCAAACGGCAACATTTTAGGCCTGCAGTACTCGGTCAACACGCCCCATATCTCCCGGGGACCAGGGCAATCCTCGTTCTTTCATAGTAGTTTTCTAAAGTATACCACGAATATCACCCGCTCCCACAAGTAGCCAGAATATGTGGTCAGGTATTTCTCGGATTCACACTGCGACGGACATGGTAAGTTAAAGAATACTACCCCTATTAATCATGGTCCTAGTTTCAAGGTTAGTTTCAACACTTGGAGAGGAAAATTCACATTTGCCATACATATTCACAATTCGGGAAAACCCATTCCTATCACATACATTTCCATCCAGGAGATTATTCCATCACAAGGTACAATGTGGATTCCATTCCATTTACTTGCTCGGTTCACAACTTTCTGTGGGACTCAATCCCGTCATTACAATTCAATTTATGTTCACAAGAGAATTCCGAATTTCAAACCTTCGATAATCACATATTATTTTAGAAGCCTCCTGGACTCGTTTCCTTACTTCCGGCAAATGGATACACATTTTCGGGGCTTACATTTACGTTCAAACAATTAGACGTCACTTCCATAACAATTAAACGAGGGCATAACATGTATATTTCTTATTTTATTTTAGGTGAACAGTGTCAGGTTTCTTTTTGAACATCCGGACATCGTGAACAGTTCGATACTTGTGAGATCGGGCGTCCGGTTGATACATACGCACAATTGGGACACGATGATTCATCTTTTAGGCTCGATTTAACGTAATACGAGGGTGGAAACATGCAATTTTCCATTTTATATTTGGATGAATAGTGTCAGCCGCAAATTAGAGGCCCCGGACACCACGAACGAGTCGAAACGGGCGAAATCGAACCTGCGGCTAACATATATATGCATTTAGGACGTGGGGATTCTTATTTTGAGGTCAAAATAACATAATTCGGAGGGAAAAATAGTGAACCCGAATCTGGGCGTGGGCTAGGGTTTTACGATACCAAATTGGTCGATTCGGAGCACAATTTGGACAAAGAACTATATATTCATTAAACATAATTCATGGTCTACACCATTTTCAGATTTCAGGTGGGTATCGGAATGATAATACCCGATGGAGAACAAGTAAAAATAAGAAGATAACAAATAGTGAGTATGAGAACACTTGCCTCGACATGCTCTACATTTTCTCCAACTAGCTCGAGCTTGGAATCGGACCCGAAGACCTCCATTTTCCCCTCTTCTCCTTCGCGAGCTCCTCTCACCGGGCTCCCACGGGTGCTGCCGCTGCTTCACCGCGACACCCAGCCGTCCACCGCCATTGCACGGTCGTCACCGGCTGCCTCCGACCTGTGCTATGAGATCCAAAATTTACAAATGCCTTGCCCCTTTTACAGCAAGCGAAATTGGCTCCTGTGAGTAATTGGAATCGGCCCTTAAGTAGAAAAACGTCCCAACAATTCGACCCACCCTTTTTGCCTCAAATGAAATCGGCCCCTCAAGTGTGGCCGAGCACGTGCCTACGGGAGAAAACCTAACTCGTT
>JAODPA010068575.1:0-10162 GCA_025585075.1 Nepenthes mirabilis | reverse complement strand
ATAATACCTTATAAATATGATTTAAAACACAACTTATTAATACCTACAACATAATTTGAGCTTGGTGTATTAGCCTCTTGATTTTATGACTATGCTGAAAAAAGAAATTAACACCGATCTGATTTGATATTAAACTCAAAGGATTATTGATTGTCGTTGTCCTGAATGCTATCCACAGGACACATTCAATGATTCTATTGAAGTTGATGTATTCTTGGATCCAAATTATAATATAGATTAGGAAGCTAAGAACTGTCTGTTGGATTTAAAACGAGTCCAGTCTCCATATACTTTTAATCTAAATTTTTTACAACACAATAAAGTACTATCAAAGGATTAACAGAACCAACTCCCCGATTTATCTTCTGACACTTAAGTTAGTATCTTACTTTGAGAAAAGGAATAGGAGCATGTAAATGTAAATGCTTGTTAGAATAATTTTATTTATGATTTTGCTGTTCTAAAAGTGTCTTAGTAAGAGAGAGATCACTTTTAACATTTTAGAATTTATCTTTAGTTTTGTTGGTCATTTCTTTTCTGAGCGTCATCTCTTTTTCTTGTTGGAAAGGAGGAGTTTTTATAGAAATTAGGAGGCGATTGATTTTTCCTGTCAATCGCTTGAAAAACCATCGAGTGGATAAAATATCGTTCAGTTGGTGGTTCCAATCAGCGCTCGATATCGTTGAATCTAGATAAGAGGGGAAAACTGTTTCGACCGTTGGCGTTGGTTTCGTCTTCCTTCATGGAGCAATCTGCTCAGATAAAGCTGACGAGTATGTCCACTGATTTGGGCATATGGGCCAACTGAGCCACCATATTTTATGGGATAAATCATTGGGCAGACTCTTTCCCTTGGGCTGTCAGTAACAATACCCGTCACTAGCCCTCATGCCATGAGGCTTGAAATTTAGCCTTCTGGTATGATATCTGGGGACAGTAATTTGTCCAAATCCATACTCTTAGTCTGATAGACTTCGTTAGCCGACTAGATGAGAACTTTCAATCCGAAGAGCTTCATCAGATGAAGGCTATCAATCCAACAGATTTTATCCATGCCGTTAGTAGCAACATTAAATGCAAACTTCTTCAAGTCTCGTGCCGTTCTTGGAAACGCAGAGCCTATGGAGTGGTGACACCTATTACGTCATGATGAGGCACGTCTTCTTGAATTTTCACCTCAACGACGTCATTTCAACTCGAATGTCTTGACTATAAATAGACCCAAATCCTTCTTTTCTACACTTTTGAAACCCTTCGTTCCTTACCTCTCCCTCAAAATCCTTTTGCCGCCTTCTTCATCTCTAAAACCCTTCTTCTTCAATGACTCCTGATATTAACGATATTCAGTCGGTACTCACCTCTGCCAACATCGACTACCTTTAGGCTCGGTATAAGATTTCGAGAACATTGGTATATCTTCTGCTTAGAGTTGGTGGTAAAGCCTCTTCTCCATCAGAAGGTTATATTACCGTCTACGAGATCCATTTGAAAAGCGGTCCCCAGTTTCCTTTGGCACCGGAGTTGTATAAAATAATGGTGGCCCTCCACATTCCGATCACCAGACTGCAGTCCAATGCAGTAAGCTTTTAGTTTCTTTATACATTTTTTCTCGTATTCACGGCCTCGCATTGGACACCAAGACCGTGAAAGTTATTCTTTGTTTTCAACACATAACTAATTAAATTTCGGTCTCTCCACGGCCTGATTTTTAGTTGAGTGGGGAAAACCTTGATTCAACAAAGAAATGGAAGGAACAGTTCTTTTATTTGGCAGTTTCCTCTGGATGGGAGCTATCCAACAAATGGGGCCAAGTCTCTTTATTTTTTAATGCTAAAATAATGGAGTATTAGAAGGAGTCGACCAAGATGTTGACAAATCTTCTCAAAGAAAAAACCAGCTCCTTTAACCAGAATAAAAAGAATCGATGATTGCTGGTTGAGTCCCTTACTTAGGTCAAATGGGTGCCTGTATTGGAGGGGTCAGATGCTCCTCCTACACTGTCAGTTCACAAAAGGAAATATAAGAAGAAACAAAGGCCTCTTCAAATAAATGAACTATCAACCCAAGCTCCAAGGCGCAAAGAGGCCTCAGCTAGGTCCTCCTCTGAAGACAAAGCCACTATTGATTAGCTAATAAGAAGAAAAAGGTCGTCTGCGAGAGTGGACCCAACTACTACATTCTCCCTAGCCCAAGCCTCTATGGTCGTCGAGCCAAATGAAAACTGTGAGCCTTTGGAGTTTGCTACCAAGGCTAGTGCCGAAGACGTTTCGATCCCTATTTTGGCACTTGCTTCATTTGGGGTACTGGTCATTTTGCCATTACTGTTCGAGGAGCCACTGCCCGATACTCCTACCAATTTTGCCAAGGGTGATTCCTAAATGAGTGAGACTTAGTTTGGGGAGGCCAATAAGGCGCGTCTAATCGAGTTCCTGGTGACCAGTATCCTTTAGGTGGTGACCTCAGAGTTTCACGATGATGTTGCCGAGGTACATTCTTTCAAGCCCCCAGTGTCCGAGGCTAGAGTTGAAAACGAGACCGAAGGATGAGTCGTGGTGGCCGATGTGCCTCTTCTGGAGGCCCCCACGTCTAAGGCCGCAGTCAGAACATCTGATTCTGAGCCTCAAATTTTTGAGGCCAAGAGGGATATTTTTGCTGGAGGAGCCAATGAAGTGGCTGAGGTGTCCATTGTAGAGCCATCGGAGCCCGAGGTCTAGGAGGTTCTTGAGGTTCTTACAACTGGTGCTCCTTTAGGGAGCTATTCTATCTCAGAGGTATCAGCCGAACTTTTCATTGGTTCTTTTATTACTTTGTTCATAATTTCTAACTTGTTCTCTTTCTGCAACTTCAAGAACTAGCCCATCATCTCGTCTTCGTTACCGACCATCTGGCTCACAATTATATTGAGAAAGAGATGTTATTAGCTTCATAAGAGTGTATTTTCCAACTCGAATGCGAACTATCAGAGACAAAGTAGAAGTATGCCCTCCTTCGAGACCAGAACTTCATGCTGGAGAGTAAGCCTCGGGCATCTATTAGCCCAAATGATATCAAGCAGGTCATGGAGCGCAAGTGTTGGGATAGTGTTAGCCTCTGCTGGCACGTCATCAAAATGTGGTTCCTAGCATTTTGATTTTTATACTTCATCTTGAGAACGCCAGTGCACAACATAGCTCAAATGTGTTGTACCATCCCAAAGATGATGTGGACTCCTAGGAGCCTTTGTTGGAGACTTTGCAACCTAGGGCTCTTAAGATAACTTAAGCCATTGTCCACACATGTCTTCTATCCCTCAGACATGCCAGAGGGTATCAGAACTCTTACATGTCTAATTTAGGTTTTTTGGGTCATTGTCAGCTAATGATACTATATTTCTTTAATTGGAGGTCTTTGCATTCGTACTTTAAGGAAACTCCCTAAATTTTTTAGTCTTCGGCCTCATGAGGGTCTCTTGCTTCCGTGACCAAGTTTTAACAATTCGACCTCGTTAGGGGTTGTTCGGTAACATGACCGAGTTTTATTGACCACTAAGTGTAACTTGAAGGGCAGGTGAATGGATCTTACTTGATTTAGGAGTAGTTTAGGTCATACAATTTCATGAAATAACAAACAAGGATTCATATGAACAAACAACAAGTAATTATTTTATTAATAAAATGTAACAAAGTTTGCAAGCACTCTAAATGATGCAAACTAGTCTTACCTAGCTACTGTACATTTACTGATAATATTTTTTATGGTGAGAGACAAATCAAATCCGAGGGATAAGTTTGACATTCCGTGTGCATAACTTATATGCCCCATTTCTGAGGATGGTCAAGACTAAAAACGATCTCTCCTAATTAGGTGAGAGTTTGTTCCGATTGGTATTCTTACTAGTAGCTTTAATACTTCGTAACACTAAGTCTCCTATTTTAAACTGACGCTCTCTCACCTTCTTATTATAGTCTCTAGCAGCCCTTTACTGATAAGCTGCTGTTCGTAATCGTACTATGTCTCGGGTTTTTTCAAGAAAGTTAAGGTTTTTCTAGAGCCTTTGTGAGTTATTGAGTGAGTCAAAACATTCAATCCGGAGATTAGAGAGTCCGACCTCTATTGGTATGACAGTCTCGATCTCATAGTATAGGTCAAAGGTGTCTCTCGGATCTACTCTCTAGGCGTCGTCCTATATGACTATAAAATAGATGACAGTTCGTCCATCCATAAGACCCTAACATTTTCAAACTTTATCTTTAAACCGTGCAATATTGTGCAATTGGTAAACTCTACTTGTCCGTTGGTTTGCTGGTAGGCAACGGATATGTGAACTAACATTATTCTCAAATTAGCACAATATTTAATGAAACACTTGCTAATGAATTAGGTCCTATTGTCGATCACTATAATCTCATGGATGCCAAATCTACATATAATACACTATCAGACGAACTCGGTCACATTTTACTCAGTGATCTGAGCTAGTGGGATGACCTCGACCCACATCATGAAATAATCAATCCCGATGATCACGAACTTCCTCTATCCAAATGCAACTGAAAGGGGTCTGAGAATATCGAGCCTCCATTGTGCAAATGGTCAGGGCGACTATAGAGCTTAGAGCTTTGTATATAGATGATGGGTAATGGTTCCCTTTACCGGACAATTCTCACATTTTCGGACGAAATTCACAGTGTTGTGCTTCATGATGGGCCAATAGTATACTTATTTAATGAGCTTGAAAGTAAAGTTCTTACCCACAATATAAGATCTGCAGCTATTGAAGTATACTTCTCCAAGTGTGTAGTCTGCCTCTTCTAGCATGAGACACATTAGATATGGGATAGAGTACCCACATCGGTAGAACTTTCTATCCATAATGGTGTACTAACCTGTTGTCTTTTTCACGCACTTGGACTCATTCGAGTTCTCTGGTAATGTGCTATCAAACAAGTATCTCATGTAGAGAGTCATCCAACTGTCAACATCAGCTATTTATATTATTTCTTACTCTGGGTCGTCTATATTGGGAACTTCAAGGACTTCACACATTTCTTGTGAGAATTTCTCAAGGTCCCTGGTCACTGTGGCCCTTACTAGTCGGTTAGCTTTCCTATTCTCTTCTCTTGGGTGGTAGATTATCTCCACATTATCAAATGTCAAAGTTAGGCCTCAGACTTTTGATAGATACTTGAAAAGTTGCAGTTTGAAAGCCTCAAAATTTCTTCAGACCTGATTAACGACCATTTCTGAGTCACTGTAAACGATTAGGTTCTTAGCCTAGCACTCTTTGGCTAACCTGAGTTCGGCAAGCAACGCCTCGTATTCTATGACATCATTATTGGTCACAAGAAATTTGATGGTCATTGAATACTTTATATCTGACCCATCATGAGTTCTCAGGACCACGTCGGCACCACAACCTACTTGCATCGAAGAATTGTCCACGTGCAAAGTCCATACTATGGTATTTTACAGACCATCGTTTTCAATAAGGTTTAAGGTTTCCAGAGTTAAGGTCGTCGTTTCAACAATGAAGTCTGTCAAGGTATAGCTTTTCAAGGTTGGCCTCAGTCGAAATTTTACATAGAACTCGTCAAACTCGATGACTCACTTGACAAGTCGTCTTGACATGTCTGGCCTTTACAAGATTCCTTTTAGTGGCTGGTCTGTCTAGATAATAATTTTGTACGCCTAAAAATAAGAGCAAAGTTTTCGGATAGAATATACAAGTGCTAGAGTCATCCTTTCCGCATGAAAATACTGGGTCTCTCAGTTGATCAAGATTTTGCTGACATAGTATACAGGCCACTACCCATTAGACTATTGTCAAATTAAGACCGAGCTCAAGGCGGTCTCGGACACTACAAGGGATAAATAAAGTTCCTCGCCTTCTTAAGGGGAAGTAAGAAATGTAAGGTTCGAGAGATACTCATTGAGCTCTCGGAACGTAACTTTGCAGTCAGTCATTCACTGGAAGCCGGCTACCTTCTTTCCCCTCAAAACATTGAAGAAATATAAATACTTCTCTTTTGACTTGGCTAAGAAGTAGGAGAGCGCTGCCAACTTCCCGGTGAACTTTTGGACTTCACAATCGAGATGGGTTCATGTCGATGATTACTTAGATCTTTTCAGGGTTTGCTTCAATCCCTTGATATGAGATAATAAAATCCAAAAATTTTCTTGAGGTTATTCCAAACGTGCATTTTGTCAAATTGAGCTTCATCTGGTGCATCTGAAAGACATTAAACGCCTCATTCTGATCGTGAATATGGTCATCGATCACTCTACTCTTGACGAACATGTCGTACACGTACACTTTCATAGTTTATCTGATCCGAGCTTCGAATATTTTGTTGATGAGTTGTTGGTAGGTGGCACCGACATTCTTTAGTTCAAATGGTATAACTTTATAACAATATGTCCATTGGTCGGTCATAAATGATGTGTACTTCTCATTCTCTAGGCTTATCTAAATCTAGTTGTAACCTGAATATGCATTCATGAAACTCAATAATTCATGTCCAGGCGTTGAGTTTACAAGCAGATCAATCCTTGATAATGAAAATTATCCTCTGGACATGATTTGTTAATATCGATAAAATCAATACACATCCTCCACTTTCTGTTACTCTTTTTCACCATGATGATGTTAGACAACCAATCTGGATATTGAACATCCCTGATGAATCTAGCATCAAGCAGTTTCTTTACCTCCTTACAAATTGAAACTAATTTTTCAACCGGATAATTCATTTATTTTTGTCAGACAGGTTTATAAGAAGGATTTATGCCCAACGTATACATCATTACTCCAATCGGTATTCTGAACATGTCATTAGGTGTTCAAGCAAAAACATCAAAATTCTATTGGAGAAAACAGATAAGTTGGATTTGGATGGGTTCTGACAGAAAACTTTTTATCTGAACGTACTTCTCTAGATCATTGGGGTCCAAAGGGATGCGATTTATAGATTTTCTAGATTGAGCTTACAATAAAATAGTCTCATCAAAGAAGTCGGTATCGTCAATTGGTTGATCAGGGGGTGTCTTAGTAACCTGAGACAAGTAACAGATTTGCCCGTTATTTGATCACCAAGGACCTCTTCTATGTCTTTTCGAGTGGAAAATTTCATCTCCAAATGCAAGATCAAAATCACCACCCCAAAAGCCGTTAAATAGGGACATTCGAGGATGGTGTTATAGATTGAGGAAATGTCTACTACCAAAAAAGAAAGTATCTTAGAGGCCATTCTCAGATACGTGCAAAACGTAACTTCAAGATGGACAACCCCCTGAACAGGTACCGGTTTGTTGTCCAATCTATATAGGGGTCCATCGGTGGTTTTCATTTGACTTCTTTTTAATCCCAATTTAAAGTACGCATCATGATAAAATAAATTTTTTAAACTTTTATTATCAATTAACACTCATTTTAACTGATAGTCTATATTACCATCAGAGACAAGCGCAGATACAACCTATGGATCAGAATATGAAAAAGCTACATGTGTCATATTTTCGTTATTAAAACTAATGAAATCATCCCTAACTCCTACCATTGGCTTGTTTTGGCCAGCAGCCATTCTTGAGCACTTTGGGGTGTCATCCCGTGATGAACATGTCGTAATCATGTTCATGACCCCAACTACCACTTGATTTTTTGGCTACTTGACTTCATCCTCGTCTACTCTTTAATCCCCTTTTGCAGTGTCCGACAGTCTTCAATATTATGACCCCCACACTGATGGTAATGACCGTACTTTGACTGATCACCTCAATCTGAGTTGTTCAATACTTTCGGCCATTTGAAGAATTCTTCATCTTGAATCTGTATCAAGATGTTGGTATAAAAGTCATTGAAGAAAGTCAAGTCCAGGTGCCTGAACTCCATTCGTGGTGTCAGCTCGATTTTTTGTTGCGTCCTTGGTCCTCGGGGACTCATGTGATCCCCATTCTTTTTTCTTTCCTTCCACCGTCCTCTAGCAGAATTGGATCACACGGTCTATCCGTTTCATTTCATTGCCCTCTTCGGCCACTATGTAGGCTCGAGCAATATCCTCGACCTCTATGAAAGTATGAGGGTTCTTGTGGGCCAAATGCTTGAAGAAATCTCCAGGCTCCAAGGTCAATATGAAGGCATTCAGTTTCATCTCATCGGTGAGCTTGGGTATTTTTCAGGTCTCGTTCGTAAAACAAGCCAAGAATTTCTTTAAACTTTCATTTGGCCCATGCTTGATCCAGACCAGATGCCACGATTGCTTTTCCTCTCCTCGACTAGAGGCAAATCGGGATAAAAAGCTATCGGCCAAATCCTAGAAGGTTCGGATCAAGTTTAGTAGAAACCGATAGAACCATGCCCAGACGTCCCCTTTAAATGTTAATGAGAAGTATAAACACATTACTGTCTCGTCTAGGCCTTGAAAGCTCAGGAGAGTGTAGAAATGGTTTAGATGGTCCATCGGTTCAGTATTTCCATCGTATGGATTCAGAGTTGGCACTTTGAATTTGTGTGGGAGTGAATGGGTTTGGATCTCCATCATGAATGGAGATCTCCAAAAGTCAACGGCTCGTTCTCCGGCGTATCCTCCAAAAACATGCTATCATATTTTTTAACTTTCTCTTTCATTTGAGAAGGAGCAGCCATCCTTTTCTCATTGAGAAAGATCTTCAATTCTTAAGGGTTTTATGTGGTCTGAGAAGTTGGACAGCTCACAACCTTTAGAGGATGTATACTGTGAGAGGCTCCTACTTAGTATGAGGGTTCCCTATCATCACAAGAATAATGAGGATTTCGCCTCTCAAGGCTGTCCTCGTGGGTCTTGTAACTTATATGACCCTCCAAATGTGTTAGGACTTTGTTGCTCGAGATAACTTGAGTCCTGATATCTTCAAGTCATCAGCTCTAATCGATTGGGCACTTCCTTCTCCTCTTCCTTTGCTTAGAATTTTGTTGTTTGGGAGTCGGAAGATGGAGCCTCTTTCGACCACTCATCCAATCATATGCAAATTGTTTGGACGGCCTTGGAGATGTCATTCATTCTTATCGCAAATTTTTGCACTCCACGGTCGGAATGATCATCCACCTGACTGCCCCTAGGAGGGCAATTGCCATATGAGATGGCATCTCTAACTGGTGCACTGATTTATATTCATGTATTTACCATGTTGGCTTTTATAGGAGTACGGTAGTCAAAATTTTTAGTTGCTTTTCACTGACAGCGCCAATAATGCGTTCTCAAATCTTAATTATAGTATAGATTAGATAGTCAAGAACTGTTTGTCAGGTCTGAAGTGGGTCCGATCTCTATACACACTTAATCTGAATCCCGTGTAATATAACAGAGTACGGTCAAAGGATTAGTATGACTCACTCCCCAATTTATCCTCTAATACTCAAGTCGATATCTTCCTTTGAGGAAATGAATGAGAGTATGCAAGTGTAGATACTTGTTAAAATAATTTTATTAGTGGTTTGCGCTTTTTTATAAGTGTCATAATGTGAGAGAATGTGTGTGTACTTTTAGTATCTTAGAATTTATTTTTAGTTTTGTTAATCTTTTCTTTTTTGAGCATCATCCCCCATTTTCTGTTGAAGATGAAAAATTTTTATAGAAATTAAGGAGCGGTTGATTTTTTTGTCAACCGCCTAAAAAATCGTCTGGTGGCTAAAATGCCATTCAATTAGCGGTTCTAATTAGCACCTGAGACTGTTGAATCCAGAAAAGATAGGGGAACTGTTTCGATTGTTGGCGTTGGTTTCGTCTTCCTTCATAGGACAAACTGCTCGGACGGGGCCAACGAATGTGTCCACTGATTTGGGCCGTATGGGCTAACTGGGCTTCCGTATTTTATAGGCCAAATCCCTAAGCTTTCCCTTAGGCCATCAGTAATAATACCCATTATAAGTATACTGTCTTTTTTTAAAACATTAAATGTTAGCTTCTTTCTTAATTGATTGGCAATCGTGTCAATAAATATTATGCAATAATTATTTTATAGAACTATTATAATTGGCGACTTTCTAGTTTGTTTGATTGAATTTGATTCAGGCATGAGACAACCAAACCTACCTAAGGCGACTTAAACTCACCTAAAATCAAGCAACACAAATATAAACTATGATATGTATTTTTAAAGTCACCTATATAAAGGTAATGTTAGGAATATTTTTAAATAATGTAATATT
>JAODPA010068574.1:0-10162 GCA_025585075.1 Nepenthes mirabilis | reverse complement strand
AAAGCGGACCACCTCCAACAAACAAAAACCTGGCTGTGACCAGGCGGTCCCAGAGGCCGGACCCTTGAGGTCATCAAAAACCTGGCTGTGACCAGGCGATCCCAGAGGCCGGGCCCTTGAGGTCATAAAAAACCTGGCTGTGACCAGGCGGTCCCAGAGGCCGGGCCCTTGAGGTCATCAAAAACCTGGCTGTGACCAGGCAGTCCCAGAGGCCGGGCCCTTGAGGTCATAAAAAATCTGGCTGTGACCAGGCGGTCCTAAAGGCCGGGCCCTTGAGGTCATCAAAAACCTGGCTGTGACCAAGCGGTCCCAGAGGCCGGGCCCCTGAGGTCATTCAAAAACTCGGCTGTGACCGAGCGGTCCCAGAGGCCGGGCCCTTGAGGTCGTAAAAAAAAAAAAATCTCGGATGTGACCGAGCGGTCCCAGAGGCCGGGCCCTTGAGGTCAAAGCAAAACTTGACTGAAACAAAAAGAAGAAAGCTGAAAGAGGCACTTGTGATAAAAGTCAAGGATTTCTCTTATTCCGTAAGATACAGTACAATGATACAAAAAGAAAAAACAAAGTCTAGCCCTCACAGGGACCCCGAGGCGGCACGGCTCCTGACGACTCTCCCAAAGATGAGGGACCAGCCCCGCGGCTCAAAGTCCCCTGCTGACCCGACGGACGAGGACCCGATGAGGGACTCGGCACAGAAGACTCGGGAAATGGCCTGCCCCGAAGACCAAACACGTCCTGAGGGGATACGGCGGCCGCATTACGCGGATCCAACACAGCAGTGGGAAACTGTGGATGCAGGACCCGCATCAACCGGCGGCACAGATGGATGCCGTCCCAGAACTTGGACTGCAGTGCGGGAGCAATATCAGTAATTTGCATCGAAGTCCTCTGCGCCTCCTCCAGCTGAAGGATTCGTCCCGTCAAGAAACCATGTCGGGCCTCTGAGAGCCTAAGGGCCTCCTCAGATGAAGCGAGCGCCGTGCGAAGCCGCTGGTTCTCTTCTTTGACGGCCCTCAAAGACTCCGCCTCCCGTCGAGACCGGGCGATTACGCCCACCAGCCGGCCAAGGCCACCAAGCAGATCCTGGAGCTACAGAAAGAATTAAAGACATTTAAGTACAGTTGGCAAGAATGGAGACGAAGAATAAGGCAGCGAAATACCTGGGAAATGATAGGATCCTCACTGGGAGCGATCTCCTCCGGGACCTCGGGCGCGGATGGGCACTCCGCAGGCGCAGGGACATCAGGAATGGCCTCAGAAGAAGGACCCTCAGGGGTGGGGGGCTCCACTGCCTCCGAGGCGTCAACAACGACCGGGACCTCCAAGGCCGCGGCCATCGCCTCCTCGCCGCCGAGAAGGTCAAAGATCTCCCCAGCAGTAACATCAGCAGCAGCCTCCGCCTCACGAGGCTCTATGACCTCGTCCAAGACTGTCATCTCCGAGGCTCCAAGGGCCTCAGGATGGATCTCAACACCAGATGGCGGTGCTGCGACGGCCTCGGGCTCCGTGGAAGGGCCGGACGTCAACCGCGTAGCCGCCCTAACCATGGGGGCTATGACGCGGTCATCCTCCGAGGAAGACTCAACAACAACACCCGGCGGATCCCCAGAGACCTCAACCCGCGGGCTCTTGGAAGGCCGCTCGGAGGGCTCCTGAATCACAAGAGGACCCTCTCTTTTCCTCAACTTCTTCTTCTTTTTTGAGGCAATGACGACGGAACCACCGGTCGGCACCGTCCACTTGGCTTCCACCAGCTTTTCGGGGGACAGCCAGATATTTTTCTTCCCCGTGCTAAAGCCGCCCAGGTTCGCCAGCACCAGATCTGTGACCTCCCTGGCGGCCTCTCTCTCCTCATCAGTAATGTTGGAGTCGTACTTGCTAGCAACGTTTCCCCACACAGAGGAGAGCTCCCAGTCGTCAGCCACCTTGAGGAAGAAAAACCTGTCCTTCCACCTTTTGGTGGAATCCGGGTTCCCTCCGCTCAACTCAGCGAACTCGGGACGGGGGGTCATGGCTATCCATTCGAGAGTCTGATTAAAGCGGAACATGATCTTCACCATGACCGCCTCGAGAGTTTTGCCATAACAGCGTGCGAAGACGCACAGAGAGACTAAATACCTGATGGCATTAGGCTGAAGCTTCGCGAGCGGGACAGCCAACTCCTTCATCAGGCGGCGGAGCTCGGCCGGAACAGGGAAACAGAGTCCACCTTTAAGGTGAACTTCGTACACGGTAATGTAACCGACTGGCGGGCTGTTCGCCTTCTCGGCGGCGCTTGGGACCACCATCAAGGACGACGCCGGAATGTTATACTTCGCCCTGATCTGCTCGAGGTCTTGCGAGGTGAGGGAGGAGACAATCTCATCAACACCAGGAGCCATGGCGACAAGTAAGAAAAGCTAGCACGTCGTGAAGGTTTTCGAAGGAAGCTAAGGGAAGGAAGAAGAAAACGCGAAGAGTAATGAGAATACGACGAAGGATTTAAAGAGATTTTTGAAAAGGCGAAGAGGCGCCCTCATCATGACCGTTCCACGTGTCAACTCCCCATACGAAGTGGGCAGGCGTAGGCCTTAGGGTTTCCTGAGGCGATGTCACATCAATCGACCATCGCATTCAATGCTCCATGGAGAAGGGAAACGACGGCGAAAGATAGGCCTCGTGACTTGCAAAGAAGACCTCGGACGTCTTTCGCGCCAGCAGAAGACGAGAACCACAATCTGTAACAATGAGAAGACGCTCGTAAGGCATGTCAAACGGCTGAATCCTCGAACCGCTTGACATGGGGGGCTCGTGATAGGTCCTGGAACCTGGGCCCAAAATCAAAGAAAGGCTGGCCCAAAAGGCCCATGAACCCGGCCAAATTCGAACAACTGGCTCACCCCCGACTTGCTTGGCCACCCGGACAGACAAGAGGACTCCTTTAGGACGGGGCGGCCAGAAAGACCAAAATAGCCCAGATGCCAGCTCAGCGCACGCAACGGCTTCTGACACGCCGCACCTGCAGGCCATGCGCCTCTGGGCGCCGTATCTGCAGGCGGTGACAGGTGTCCATATCACCGCCGCATCTACAGTGGTGGCAGACAGCCCTGACCTGCCAGCGCCACGTGTCACCCTCTCTACGGTATCCCGTTCTCTATAAATACCCAACTCCAGCAGCTAGAGAGGGACTCTTTACTTTTTGGCTCCCATACTCCCCTGGCCAGACTTTAACAAAAATCCTCAGAGAAGAGAGAAAACGGAGAAGTGATATTCCCTGAGTTGTAATTGCCCTGAGGACGCTAAGTTTCCCAGGCTTCCATTACTGTATTTCCTCTTCTTCATAGTGAGATTTCTCAGACTATAAGTCCACCACTGTGGTTTTTCACCCTTCACCAGAACGAGGGGTTTTTCACGTAAACTGAAGTGTTCATCCCTTGTTCCCGCGCTTTCCTACTCACTCCTGTTCACTTTGTGTTGCTCCAACTCTTCAGTCCGCGTGCCTAGAGATTCGCTTGCGCTCAACCTCTCGCGCGGCCAGAGTTTTCAACGCAACAAATATTCTTATTCATTTAACAATTTGTAGAGTTTTCTTTTAAATTTCTTCAATTTCTTTACATAATTGTATAAGATTTGTGTAGGAACTTACACATACTTTTTCTAAAATATGAAAGGGTAAATTATAATATTTTTAAACATTTAGAATAGTTCTTGGCCAGTTAGTACAAAACTCAGCAATTCATTTGCATAAGCAAATATTTTCAGAACATACAAATTATATATTTAGCAAATTTAAACATATGGAATATTATGCATAAACTTAAAGTATAGGAGAGTCATTTAATAATAAATTCAACACATACATGTAAAAAAATTATAAAAAAAAATAACTTAATAACCTAAAATACATGAATAAACGACTTGATTTTCATAAAAATCATAAAGAATTGGTATACAAACTTATGCATGTGAAGAACCATCATCTTAGTTATGAAAATATATTATGCATGAATATTTTGAAGAATAAATGCTTAAGAAAGTAAAAAGAAATCAATAACAAAGGAAAGAAAGACTTGAGATGTACTTATTTTAGTTTCAAATTACTCAAATCTTGTTTGAATTTACTTAAATTTGGCTTCTCTAACTTCCTCTCTCTTTTTTTCTCTTCTTCTTCTCTCTCCTTTCTCAAAATCTAACAAAAAATAATAAAAAATTAACTGGACACTATATATAACGGATTGGCACTCATGCACGCATCGGGCGTGCATCAGGCACTGAGCTCAAACACAGTGGTGACGACCATTGCCTCAAGCACGCATTATACGCTGTCATTCTATCTTAGTACGCTCAAGTATCCTTTAGATGTGCATTGAGTGTGAATATATTGGAAAGCATGCTTGAGCTTCAGCCAGGTGTTAGTCAGATGCAGCTTTCTTACCTAAAACATGCATAGGCATGCGTCGGGCGCCGATCAAATATCCCTCAACTTGATGTGACCCAATTCAAAATTAAATTTAACCTAATTTCTTCATCTTTGATATCAATTTTAATTTTTTTAACTTAACTAATCATGATTTAATTTGAAATTTAGATCCTAAGCCTTATATTTCTTTACTCCTTATAAAATTTTATCATCAAAATTTAACATACTTTATTGAGAAAATAAATGTGGATACCTCTCCTAGATCTCATTTTCTCTTTTTCATATGGCTTCTTCATATGAATGGTTGTTTTATAAGACCTTCATCAACTGAATTCCTTTTGTTCGAAGCATTTGATTTCTTGTAACCAAAATTTGAACTAGTTCCTCAATGTATGTTAGGTCTTCATTTATTCTCAATGGTTCATATTCATTTATGTGCAATGGATCTTGAACATGCTTACAAAATATTGACACGTGGAATACATTGTGAACATCTCTTAGATTCGAAGGTAAAGCCAATATGTAGGCTACTCCACCAATTCTATCGAGAATTTAAAAAAGTCCAATAAATATTGGTTTTAATTTTTCTTTTATCCCAAATCTAGAAACTTCTTTCAATAGAGATATCTTCAAAAATACATGATCTCCAATATTAAAACTCAACTCCAATCTCTTTCGATCAATATAACTCTTTTGTCAACTCTAAGTGACTTTTGGTCGATCGTGGATCATATGAATCTTGTCGTACGTCTTTTAAATAACTTTTGGTCTCAAAAGTCTTTTATCTCCGGTTTTGTGATGACCCTAAAAAAATCCTATCTGAAAATCGATAAGATTCCAATGTAAAACGGCCGTCAGACTAACACAAACCCGTATAATATCCATATTCAACATATATATTTCAACAACAAATACACATAGGATCCAAAAAACCACAACAAATTTGTGGCATCAATGTCATATATCCGATTACAATATCGGCTCAGATTAGATACTATTAGGTACCTAAATATTAAACTATAATAACTTACAAAAGTATATACATCTATCAAAACACAGCGAAAACTAAACTATATACAAATCATCAATATACAATTACATTAATATATATCCCATCTCAAAATATATAAAAGTACTCCATAATGTATAAAATTATAAAATCTAAGTCCACAAGATCGTCCTCCAAGGTTTGCAGCCTAACCAACTTCTAAACTCTACTCCGTCTCATCAAGTATAAGCTCGTGCTTGTCTGAAGGAAAAAAAATAAGGAGTAAGTCACAATATAACCAAGGATTATAAGCAATATATGCAAAATAAAACAAAAGAAGGGAATAAGAGTATAATATAAATGCATAAACATGAAGTATAATTAAATGCACTTTTTGGAACATGTTTATCTTAAATATTTTGTTTGTGATTCCTTTAGCTTCTAAAATATGCGAAAATTTGTTTATCTTTACGAATCAGGGCCAGTAGGTCTTACCAACTATTGGAGTAGCTGAACAAAGAATAGAATGTGTATGCATCCACACATTCTAAGGCGCTACCCACGTCCCATGGTGAACAGTATACCTTTTGCCCGATATATAGGGCTAAATAACAAATATGCTGCCATAGCATCTCTCGTGGCCCAGGAGCATTAATCGGTCTACCATTATAATATCTTAAGGTATGTAAAAAATATTACCCTCTAAAATACAAATCCTTAGTCAAGATTCATAATTACTTATTATTAAGAAAATGTTCTACCATAATTCTTATATAGAGTTCTCACTCCCTAGAAAATAATTCCTCAAATATAACAAATTGTGGAGTTTTCTTTATATACTTTGCATAACTTACATAATTATTGGATACAGATATAGATAATTATTTTCTTATAAGTTTAAGTCTTCACATGCTTTTAATTACATGCATAAATTAACGTAAAGTTTGAAGTATTTATGAAATTCTTACCATAAAGAGTCAAATATAGCTTTAGAGTTTTTGGACAATAAATCCTTTCATAAAAGCGTACAACATAATTTTCAGAGCTCACATGAAATAACATATATAAGGTACATGTGAAGAAATACCAATATTTACGTTCAATAATATTTTTGAAAGACATAAAATAATATATATGAAATATATGTGACTAAATACCAGAGAATTAAAGCATCCATGTTCATGAAACTAGGGTTTTAATTTTCTAGGGTGAAAACATGCATAAATCTCAAATAAATCGGATAAATAAAAAGGGGGCACGGGTTTGGATTTCGTGAATCAATATACCGTACAAATCTTAGAAATCGGATATAAAATCAACATATATACATGTTTAAGACATGAGTTTTACAAAATATATACTTGGATGGGTATTGAAACGAAAAGACTCGAAGAGAATGAAACAAAAAGTGCAAAGAGAGAGAAAAGTATATGAGTACATTTGTCTTGACCCGATCTATGATTTCTCTAACTAGCTCAAGGAAATCGGACTCGACAGCCTCAATCTCTTCCTTCCCTCTCTTCTCCTTTGTGCTCTCTCTCTCTGATCACCCAAAAAATGATGAAAAGGAAACCCTTGCGCGTTTAAATACATAGACTAGCACTCAAGCACCAGTCGACGAGCTTCGGGCACGCACGCATTATAATTGGTGCTCGAGCACACAGCCAGCATGCTTCAGGCATGCATGCCATGGAAACGGTGCACTTGCCGGCACTTGAGCGGCCAGTAGGCGTGGGCCTGCTAGAACGGGTGCCCCCGACACCGCCTTGGGTGCCCGGTGAGCATCCCCTGTTGTTTCCTCATCCACTTTCGAAAATTAAAATTTTCACATGTATTAAATTTGATCTTGATTATATTACCTTAATTACTCTTAATTACGATATTATAGAAATTGATACCTTACAATTGTCCCTCATTTAGAAAATTTCGTTCTCGAAATTAACAAATTCTAGAAATTAAACAAACACACATACCTCAAAATAAATAGGGATACTTCTCCCCATTCTCATCCTCCTGCTCCCACATCGCTTCCTCATGGAAATGATTTCTCCACAAAATCTTCATAAGAGGAATGGTCTTCGAGCGTGAAATATGATCCTTCCGATCCAGAATTTGAACTGGCTCCTCCAAATAAGATAGATCTTCATTGATAGCTAAGGGACCATAATCGATGATGTGCATCGGATCATGAACATACTTCCTTAATATCGAGATATGGAAAACATTATGCACATTTGCCAAACTCGGCGGTAGCGCCAACCGGTACGCTATTTCTCTAACTCTCTCCAAAATCTCGAAGGGTTCAATAAAATGCGGTTTCAACTTTTTCTTAATACCAAATCTGGAAGTCCCCTTCCACAGCGATATCTTGAGGAAAACAAAATTGACAATCTCAAATTTGAGCTCGGATCTCCTCCAGTAAATATAACTCTTCTGCCGATTCTGAGCCACCCTCAATTTTTCAAGGATTACCACGATATTCTCCAATATCTCCTGAATTACATCAAGCCCAAAAAGTCGTCTATCTCTTGTCTCCTCCCAATGAATAGGAGATCAGCATTTTCTACTCTACAATGCTTCAAATGGAGCAATACCAATACTCGCTTAGAAACTATTATTACATACAAATTTAGCTAATGTCAAGTGATCATCCCATTTTTTCCTCAACTCCATCACTGAAACTCTAATATATCCTCTAATATCTGGATGGTCTGCTCATACCAACCATTTGCCTGAGGGCAATACGTCGTACTGAATTTTAAAATTGTCCCTAATTCTCAATGCAAATTTTTCCAAAATTTAGAGACAAAACATGAATCATAATCGGACACAAAAGATGCTAACACACCGTGTAGTCTAACAATCTCATTGATATACAACTACGCCGAGCAATCACGAGAGTACATTGTCCGAATGACTAAAAAATGAGCTGATTTCGTTAGTCGATCCAAAACGACCCAAATCGCATCATGATTCTTCAGGGTCCTAGGCAAACCTATAACAAAATCTATGGAAATATCCTCCCACTTTCAACTCAGAATGGATAAAGGCTACAATAAACCCAAGGGCTTCCTCCTCTCAGCCTTCAACTGCTGATAGACAAGGCATCTACTAACAAAAATAACAATCTCCCTTCGCATATTGCCCCACCAGAATATTTTCTTTAGGTCATGGTACATCTTATTCATTCAAGGGTCTCTAGTGTACCTGGTTTGATGACCATCTTTCATGATTTCTTCCTTTAGTTCCTAGTCATCAGGCATACATAAACAATCTGGGAATCATAAAACTCCATTGGCACAAACATTAAAATCCATCCAAGAGTCTCGATCAAGACCTCCAACAATATCCATCAAGAATGGATCACTTGCTTTCCCTTTTACAATCCTCTGGAGGATCTCAGGCTACACCTTTAAGAAGGATAACATTATCCTAATACCTTTAACATATCGCTAGATATTACAGAATTTCAAACAATCCAAAATCTCTATCTGTTTAATCTGCAATCTCACTACAAAATTGGTCCGGCAACTCAGAGCATCCGCGACCATGTTAGCTTTTTTCGGTTGATAATAGATCTCACAATCATAATCCTTAAGGAATTCAATCCATCTCCGCTGCCTCATATTCAATTCTTTCTACGAAAATAAATATTTGAGACTTTTATTATTGGAATACACCAAAAATTTCTCATCGTATAAATAATTCCTTCAAATTTTCAATGCGAATACTACGACGACTAACTCCAAATTATGAGTCGGGTAATTATTCTCATTAACTTTTAGTTGTTGAGAACCATAAGCAATTACCTTCCGATTACCTTAAAGCCACCAGAACCGTCGGGAATAGTCAGAATTGGTGCTGAAGTCAACCGATCCTTTAACTCTTGAAAACTCCGATCACACTCTTCAGTCTATTCAAATCTCGCTTCCTTCTTCATCAATTGGGTTAGTGGCAATGCAATACGAGAGAAATTCTCCACAAATTGGCAATAATATTCGGCCCAAGAAACTATAAACCTCTATCACTATCGTTGCCCGACTTCAACTAATTACAGCTTTGATCTTCTTTGTGTCTTCCAAGACACCTCCATCGAAAATGATGTGGCCCAAAAATATAACCTCATCGAGTCAAAACTCGCACTTCTTCAACTTCGTGAATAACTTATGTTTCCTATGAGTCTGGAGTACTGTCCTCAAATACTTCTCGTGCTCAACACCCCTATTAGAATAAATTAAAATATCATCAATGAAAACTACAACAAATTTATCCAAAAAATACTGAAAAACTCGATTCATAAAATCCATAAATACAGTTGAAGTATTCGTTAATCCGAACGGCATTATAAGAAACTTATAATGGGCATACCTCGTCCGAAATATCGTTTTTGCCACATTGTCCTGCTTGATTGGAAGCTAATGATATCCTAACTGAAGATCAATCTTTAATAACACACAGGTTCCTTGCAATTGATCGAAGAGATCATCAATCCACGGCAACGGGTACTTATTTTTTATCATGATTTTATCCAACTCATGATAGTCCATGCATAACCGTGATGGATCATATGTGATCAGTCATAAGTTGATTTTATTCAACATAAACTCTATACTAAGCCTAAGTTTCCGCATTAAGATCAATCAACCAAGTCCCTACGGCATCTCTTTTAATATTTTCTGATACCACCTGTGATGGATCACGTTTTCATTTCCATCATTAACCATTATCATAATTAATTAATTAGATACATAACACACACACACACACACACATATATA
>JAODPA010068573.1:0-10163 GCA_025585075.1 Nepenthes mirabilis | reverse complement strand
CAAGATGTTGGTGAAGGAGTCAGTGAAGGCCAATGGGTCTGAGTATTTTTCTTCCCCAGGAACCATCCGTTCGGGTGTATCGCGCCTGGACGGTCGCTGGGTCTTCTGGTGGGCGCTCGCCCTTCTGCTTCCTCCCCCTGTCCTCGGGGGCAGGGGGTCTTCCGGTGCTGCCGGCCGAGTTGCTTCGCCGGCCTTGGGTCCAAAGACAGTCTTCCAGAGCCTTTTGAGCCCCCTTCTGGACGGGGCCGAACTCATGGACTTCTTTTTGTTGAGGTAGTCCCTCAACTCGCCAGGGGCCCGCGCCGACTACAGTCGTCTGAGTGCCGTGGGGCACGGGCTTTCGGAGCGTGGGCTCCTAGAGTGCTCGCCTGCCTTTTGCTGGAGGCTGCGGACGGCCCTTGTAAGGCTGTCCACCTTCTGCGCCAGTTTGCGCACGCTGGTGCCGGGGCCGCCGCTGGCCCTGCCTCCCGACGGGAGGCACTCGTCGTGGCGGTCTTCTCCTCGGGTGGATGTGCTGCCTTGTCTGCAGAACATCCTTGAGGCATTTGCTTGCTGTTGGGGGGTGGGATGCCTTTAGTTTTTTGTTCTTCCCACAGACGGCGCCAATGTTGCGTTCTGGTTCCACGGGACCTGCTATGGCCGTGAGATGCGGGGGTGGTGAGAACCCAACCCGGTCTCTCGGAAGCTCCTTGATGAAGGGTGCGTCTAGTCCGATCCGTGGTCTCCAGGCAACACAAGTGTTGGATGTTAGGGGATGTTAGAGAAAGTGTGAGACCGGACGTTTTGAGTGGAAAACCTCCTCTTGGATGGGGAGGAAAAACCACTAGGCTCGGGGCCTGTAAAGAGCTTCACTATATGAGTTGGAGGTTTTACAGAGTACAGTTGTGAGGGTTAATCCCTTCCCTATCTCTCGTTTTGCGTTTATCTCCCGAAGAAGTTATGCTCACTGGGAGCCCCTTTTACACGCTCGTTGAGAAGTGGAGAAGGAGAAAGCTTGATGGAAGCTTTGTGAGTCTGGAAGGTTTTTCCTTGCGTAGTTCTTTCAAGATGTTCTCCTCATCGATCCCCCCTCTGAGGAAGGCTCTCTCTGTGTATTTATAGTAAAAGTCGGGCCGCTGGGGGAATCGACACGTGTCGCCTATCCGGCGGTTGAGGAGCTGGTCCACTGATCTTCTTTAACGTAGTTGAGATGTGGAAATAGACATGCGTACGGCGCCGATGTAACTTTTGAGTGTGTCAGGTGCACAGAACCGGATACCTGCCCTGATTTGACCAGGCGTGCTCTGCGGATGCGGCGTCAGGTAGTAGCAGCAGGCTTTCTTGGAAACTGGCGAAATAGGCCAGCTGGCACTCCTGGCTATGACCGGGCGGTTCCTGTCTGGCTGCAGGTCCTTCTTCAAGGCTGCAAGTCCTTCTTCAAGCTCATGGACTTTGTGAGGAGGAGCAGTTCTTTGTGGGGTCCCCTGGGGGAAAGTCTGAGAGATTCTTCCTGGCCGCCCGGGCGGTGTGATACCTTTTGGGCTCTCGGCCCTTGGGCCACTTGGCCTCCTCTGCTTGCGGGAGCGCTTCCGGGCTTCTTTAATTGGGCCTGTTCTTTTATGGGCCTTTATATTGGGGCCTAACAGGTTCAGAGTATCATAGATACAAACTTCTTGTCTGTTTGGTTAGCTTTTGCATCTTCAAAAGATACTAAGAAAAGTTGGTTTAGAGTAGTTATATCAGCGTGGGATATGTTAGAATATGGTAACTCCCTTGTGGGTGATTTCAACAAACTAGTTTGTCATCGGGGTGCATTAACCGGTCAACATACGTTGACCGGTTGGAAGGCAAAAATAATCAATGGAGTTTGACCGGCGGACAGCCAGCTGAATCCGGTCAACGGAAAGTTGACCGTCTAAGGGCTACAGGAGTGCTGCTGGATGGCGGATGGGTGGCAAAGACTGTCAACAGGGATGTTGACCGGATGGCTGTGGCGGACGGTCAACGGAAGGTTGACCGACTAAGGTTGGAAAGGAAATCGGGAGAGGATTTTCTGATAATATTTTTGGAGTAGAAAATACTGGAGCGCCTTTGGGTTGCCGGTCAACATGTTGACCAGGTGGGAAGGTAGAATTTATCAGTTGGTATTATTGGTATAGAATCAACCATGGAACATCGGAAGACTCTTGTGATAGCCAATGGGCACAGACGGCCAAGGAACTTGACTGCAGTAACGACTGAGGACGTCGTGGACAGCTGGTAACAAGTTGCTGGACAGCAGAGCAGGTGGCAGACCTACTGCGCATACGGCATCTGTGCAGGCGGCAGGTCACAGAGTTGGTGTATAAAGCTGTTGGTAGGTTGTAGAGCAAGTGGTAGGCATTTGACCACACTCAACCTGCCTATTGGTTGAAGGTCTCCGGGTAGACCACTATATATGTGCATGCTGGGCATGCAAGCTGAGTGAGAGAGACAGAGTGGGTGAGAGTGAAAGAAAGTATCCGAGCACGGTAAAGTGCAAGGAGGAAAAATCTAAGGGTGAAGGAATAAGAGAGGAGTGCACCACCAGTGAAAAGGAGAAGAAAGAAAAACAGAGAGTAAAGAGTGGAGTGTTTTTCGTTTACTTCGGTGAGGTTTTTTCTTTGTTATTCTCAGGTGTGTAGCGGATACTCCATCTTGGAGGTTTGTAACCTGTTTTTCACATAGTGGATTTGCTGTCGACTGTGCTCCCGTGGTTTTTCCTTGATTCATAAGGGTTTTCACGTAAAACAGTGTGTGCTTCTTCTTCCTCTTTCCTTTCTCTATTTATCATTCTGTTTGACGACCTCCTTCCGGCTAACAAGTGGTATCAGAGACTAGTTCGTGAACAGTCGGTTGGATGGCGTCGTCGACAATGAATGGGACGTTCAATGTGGAGCAGTTCAATCGGTAAAATAATTTCATCCTTTGACAGGAAAGGGTGAGAAATATTTTGACCCGGGAAGGAACGGTAATAGCTCTTCGGAAAAAGGAGGAGAAGCCGAAGAAACTGTCCGAGGACCAGTGGCAAGAAAAGAGGGATCTTGCCAACTCCACCATTAAGTTGTATTTAGCGGACAACACACTCCAGGAAGTCCTCGGACTGTCAGACCCGACCGAGGTCTGGGAGAAGCTTGAGAGTCGGTACAAGTCCAAATCCTTGACAACCAGGCTGTATATGAAGAAACAATTCTATGGCCTGCGATTGTCGAAAGGTGAGTGCTTCGAGAAGCACTTGGACGAGTTCAACCGGTTGGTAATGCAAATGTCGATCCTTGATGAGAAGATCAAGGAGGAGGACAAAGCATTGGTGTTGTTGGCATCCTTGCTGGCCTCGTACGATCATATCGTCACGACGTTGCTGTTCGGGAAAGACACGCTGAAGCTGGACGATGTGATAGCTTCCCTACTTATGAACGAGTCAAGGCGGAGGGAAAGCGGTGAGGTCTCAAGCTCTCGGGAAAGTGTTCTGGTGGCGACCACCAGTCGAGGACGAGGGAGATCTGACCGAGAACCAAGAGGCAGGACGGAGAGGAGCAACAGCCGGAGCAAGCTCGAAGGGAGGAGTTGCTTCTTTTGTGGCAAGAAAGGCCACATAAAGAGAGACTGTCCACAGAGAAGGCAGGACAAGGAGGGCAGAAGTAATTGTCAGGAGAAAAAGGATCAGGCTGATGATCCGAAGACCATTGGCTTCTGCGGAGACCTCCTGGTGGTCCACGCAGGGGAAGCACGGAGCAACCTATGCCAGGAGATGAGTTGGGTGATGGACAGTGGGGCCTCACACCATGCGACACCGAGGAAGTCCCACTTCACGAGTTACACGTCCGTTGGCCGCGGGGTGTTGAAGATGGGTAACGGTGGCTCGTCTAGGGTTGTTGGCATTGGGGATATTTGCTTGAGGACAAGTAACAGAAATACGCTTGTGTTGGAGGGCGTGCGACATACCCCGGACCTGAGGTTGAATGTGATTTCAACCGAAAAGTTTGATGAAAAAGGCTTTAGGACGGCGTTTGGCGACGGCCAGTGGAAGCGCACCAAAGGCGCCTCAGTGATGGCAAGGGAAAGTAGGACATCAGGCCGGTATCTGATGAAAGCCTGCACTGTCAAAGGAAATGCCAAGGTGACCAACGGGGACATTGGTCAAGGTGGCAGGAGAGGACGGCTAAGGTGGAGTGTAAGGGAGAATGACAAGTCCGCAGTAAAAGAGTTGAAGGGGAGTGGGATTGCTCTAAACTCAGTGGGGTGGAGGAATGTGTCATTCAGGTTTGCGGAGGCCAACGCCGGGATCCCAGTTGAGGGGAAGCTGCCGGAAGGCAGGTGATGACGGTCGCCGGGTAAAGGCGAAGGTATCCCCCATAAAGTCGTGAGGGGAAGTTTGTTGGAATATGGTCACTCCCTTGTGGGTGATTTCAACAAACTAGTTTGTCATCGGGGTGCATTAGCCGGTCAACATACGTTGACCGGCTGGAAGGCAAAAACGGTCAATGGAGTTTGACCGGCGAACAGCCAGCTGAATCCGGTCAACGAAAAGTTGACCGTCTAAGGATTACAGGAGTGCTGCTGGATGGCGGACGGGTGGTAAAGACGGTCAACAGGGATGTTGACCGGATGGTTGTAGCATCTGGTCAACGGAGGGTTGACCGGATGACTGTGGATCTGGTCAATGTATGGTTGACTTGCTAAGGCTGGAAAGGAAATCGGGAGAGGATTTCCTGATAGTATTTTCGGAGTAGAAAATACTAGAGCGCCTTTGGGTTGCCGGTTAACATGTTGACCAGATGGGAATGAAGAATTTACCAGTTGGTATTACTGGTATGGAATCAACCAAGGAACACCGGAGGACTCTTGTGATAGCTAATAGGTACAGACGGCCAAGGAACTTGACTGCAGTAACGATTGAGGACGTCGTGAACAGCTAGCAACAAGTTGCTGGACAGCAGAACAGGTGGCAGACCTGCTGCGCATGCGGCGTCTGTGCAGGCGGCAGGTCACAGAGTTGGTGGATAAAGCTGTTGGCAGGTTGTAGAGTAGGTGGCAGGTATTTGACCACACTCAACCTGCCTATTGGTTGAAGGTCTCCGGGTAGACCACTATATATGTGCATGCTGGGCATGCAGGCTGAGTGAGAGAGACAGAATGGGTGAGAGTGAAAAAAAGCATCCGAGCACGGTAGAGTGCAATGAGGGAAAATCCAATGGTGAAGGAATAAGAGATGAGTGCACCACCAGTGAGAAGGAGAAGAATGAAAAACAGAGAATAAAGAGTGGAGTGTTTCCCGTTTACTCCGGTGAGATTTTTTCTTTATTATTCTCGGGTGTGTAGCGGATACTCCATTTTGGAGGTTTGTAACCTATTTTTCACATAGTAAATTTGCTGTCGACTCTACTCCCGTGATTTTTTCTTGGTTCATAAGAGTTTCCACGTAAAACGATGTGTGCTTCTTCTTCCTCTTTCCTTTCTCTATTTATCATTCTGTTTGACGACCTCCTTCCGGCCAATAGGATAAAAGTTGTTTCGAACCATTTTTAGCTGTTGCTTTTTAGATAGAAAAGATTCTTACCTCACTAAGAACAGCGAGTCAGAAGGCTTAAAAGATGACTTGTTGCTTATGCAACGTTGTGGAGCTTTGAATGCATTGGGCATTAATTATACTCACTTTGTGATTAGCAACTAGAATCTTGACTATAGTTGTTCTTTTGATGATACCTAGCTTGTTTCTAGTAGTTTCATTCTATAACCCCAGTTCAGTTCAAACTGTGCCCCAGTTCTGCAATAATGCCATCACCATTTCTATCAGGGCTGACGTGCTTTGTGTTGAATCCTGATCGACAGAAAGCAAGGAAAATACTTACTGAGAAGATTGCCCAGTTGAACTCTGCTATTGACGATGTTTCAGCTCAGATTTGCCCAGAAGATACCCCCAATGGTGCAGCTGTGAACTGGAATGAACTTGAAACTGCCATTGGAAAATGCTGGGTTGATTGAGTATTGAAGCTGAAGATCTCTGCCATTAGTAGCCACACACTAAAAATAAATAAATAAATAAAAAGTCAGTACTTTTTGTTTTCCCCCTAAAGTCGTTATTTCATTCTTTGGATAATACATTGGATCCCCTGCAGCTTCTTGTGACTGAATGGATGACGGAGGCTTGAGCATGTCTCAGAAATGCTGCATTAGCGCTGGTGATGACGGGAAGAATGTGTGATGCGTGCATCTTGATCGTGGCTGACTAAATCAGCGTCGATGATGACTGGAGTGACCGGAAGGGGGAGTTCTGGTGGAGGAATCGGTAGAGGGAGGCGGATTAGGGTGAGGGAAAGGGAAGAGGAATACAGAACGAGAGAGAGAGAGAGAGAGAAGAACAGACGAGAGAGAGAATCGGGAGAGAGATAGAGAGAGAGAGTTGAGAGACGAAAACTAATTTCCTTTTTTTTTCTCATTACAGCGTAGCCTTACAATTATAGGGGAACAGGTACTGAAGTAAACGGGGAACGGGAAAACGGAAAACGGGCATAGGTTAGTAATATTACGGGCATAACATTGCCCCGTTCATCAAAAGAACCTTGTCCTCAAGGTTAGACACGAAGATAAAATTCTAAAGTATCAGGATCCAGCGTAACTCAATATTTCCCCGGGTCCCATTGTCGTCTGCATTTGTCGTAGCTCCACTCGTTACCCCGCATCTCCACCCATACAACGCTGAAGCTGTACATGTCACTTTTCACGTATAAATGCCCTGTGGAGACATACTCTGGAGCTGCATAACCTTCTGAGCCCATCACTCTCGTCGAGACATAAGACTGACTAGCAGAGGAGCCAAGTTTTGCTAAACCGAAGTCCGAGATTTTGGCATTGTAGGTCCCATCCAGGAGGATGTTAGAGACCTTGATGTCTCGGTGTATGACTCGACCATCTGATGTGTGTAAGAAGGCAAAGCCTCGGGCGGCTCCAATTGCAATTTTAAGCCTTAAATCCCATGGTAGTGGCTGGACAGCAGAGCCCCTGCCAAACAGGTGGTTTTTCAAGCTTCCCTGCTGCATCAATTCATAAACAAGCAGTAGCTCCTTTTCTTCCCAGCAATAACCCCACATAACAATCTTTCCAGCACTAAGTTCAACATCCAAGCCCAACACACTGGAATTCCATACATCAAAATCACTACCAATTTCAACACAAGATACAACAGCTGATAGTGCCAAATGATTCACATTCGGAAGACACACATTCTCTTTTTCCTCGAAAGGGTTCAAAATTCTTGAACTCCTTGACATCATCCAGCATGCCCAACAGAATGTACTCATCTCAAGAGGCGATATAGAACCGATTATCTTACTATTGGCATCATTAGACTCAAATTGTAGTTTTAGAGGACTGCCAGCTTTCTCATAATTTTCAATCTCCATGTACCGTGAAGCACAATGATATCTAAGAGTAATATCTGCTGGATCAGCGTTTATTGCTTTAGAGTGGCAATACCAGGCTTGACCAATATTTCCTTGCTCTATGGACCAGGTCACAAGAGATTTCCAGAGAGAGGAATCCTTTGGGCTAAAAAATGCAGCAATCATATAGCAGCCTGTACCTGTCTTTTTGTCGCCGAATGCATGATGGACAAGACCAAGCGTATGATATGGATCGGGTAGATTTGGTGCAAGCCGAACCACCTCATTTAGCACACCAATGGCATAGGATCCACAAGTACTTGCAATGCATTCAACATTGTCACCAACGTTGTCAGCAATAACAACTGAATGTCTCAGGTGATCCTTGATGATAGGTTTGATAAATTTGCCTACATTGGCTGTACCAACAGCAGCAGTTTGTGGATAAATACCTCCACCAACTCTATCAATTGAAGCCATGGAAGACCCACCAAAACCATATGCAGTGGTTAATTTCAACGGACCTCTCTGGTTAACATCATGGTATAGTGTGAGGAGGTGAATGGCAATGTCAAATACCAAATGGCCATTTGCAGCAAGAGGGAAACCCCTCACAGCCCCTGACCACAATGCAATAATAAAAGCCTTACTAGTCCTTTTTCTTGCCTCGAGGGTGGTTTTGGTATACGCACAAGGCTCACAACTAATGCCTCCAAAATTTGGAAAATCTCTTCTGCTGGTCTCGACTAGGACCGGCTTACCATAGCCAGGCTTCACAAGGAGGACGAAGAGAGGATCATCAGTGTTGCTGGGTTTCGCACCCTCACGATCTGTGTCTCCTTTGTTCCCCGCCAATTTTGTCAAGCCAATGGTGACATGCAACAACATGGTTGTCAATAAGAGAGCTCACGGCTAGATGCTGTTGCGGTGAGAGGGAGGTCCTGTATGGGCCAATTTGAAAGGAGGATGATGGAGGTAGAAGGGGGCCTTGGGGGTACTGTCGAGAGTCGGTCGGGCGGTTTGGCGGGCGGTAGGGAGTGGGTGTATGAGCTTCCAGTACTATCGATTCTATTAATTGGGAATGGAATAGAAGTAAAGAGTTGGACCTTGGTTAATGCTAGTGGTAGTAAGGGTTTGGGCTGAACAATTTGGGGTAAAATTTCGAAGGTGAGAGTAGTGGATGATGAGGGAGTTGGGAATTCATCCTCATTGGAGTCAGCCTCCGTAAGTGGGACGAGAATCTGACCACCTTCATCCTCCCAATCTGGGTCTATTGGTTTTAATTTTTTGAGTGGTGTAAAGTAATTTGGCTGATTTGTGACAGTTTGTGGCCTAGCGATTTGGAAATCAGAGGGTGCAGTCGAAGTTAAAAATGAAGCTGAAGTTGCTGACAGCGAGGGAAGCCTGTCGGTTGAGGAGTGGTATGGAGTCTGCGGTCGCGATTTCAGAAGCAGTGGTGGAGGAAGCTTTTGCCAAGATGTGGTGATAGTTTGCTCTTCGAATTGGAAATCAGGTGACACATGTGGATCTGTATTCTCGATTCGAGTCAGAGTCGGCAAAGACTCGGTGAAGGAGGTTCGAAGCACTCCAGTGATGGGAACCACAACCGTTGGTGAGTGTGAAATTAATGAGGAATTAACAAAGGTGGATGCCGAATACGGTGAGGAAGTTGAAGACGACGGGGAAGCAGGGACGATTATTTGAGGAACTGGTGGTGGTACAGAACACACAGTGGGCAAAATTTTCGGTTGGTGAGAGTGATGATACGAATCAATTGGTGTGATTGGTAGCACGGTTGGAGAAGTAGAAGAAATCACAGAAAGTGAAGAGGTCACTGACCGTTTAAGGTTGCGCTCGAGTCGGTGCAGTGATTGGTTGATTTCGGTGCATGACGAGAGGAGTTGTGCCATTGCTGAAGCCGTGGTGGCCAATTGGTCGGTACTTTGTCAGAGATCCTTCATCGCACTGGCCAGTTTGGCCAAAGCCTCTTCGCTGGCATCGAGAGCTCGTCCGTCGTTCGCCCCCGCTTTAATCTCAATGAAAGCACCAAATGATACGTGCATCTTGATCGTGGCTGACTAAATCAGCATCGATGATGACTGGAGTGACCGGAAGGGGGAGTTCTGGCGGAGGAATCGGTAGACGGAGGCGGATTAGGATGAGGGAAAGAGAAGAGGAATACAGAACGAGAGAGAGAGAGAGAGAGAGAAGAACAGATGAGAGAGAGAATCGGGAGAGAGATAGAGAGAGAGAGTTGAGAGACGAAAACTGATTTCCTTTTTTTTTTCTCATTACGGCGTAGCCTTACAATTATAGGGGAACGGGTACTGAACTAAACGGGGAACGGAAAAATGGAAAACGGGCATGGGTTAGTAATATTACGGGCGTAACAATGTGCATCCATTTGGCTAAATTTTGATGCTTGTTCACTATTCAAGTTAAAGAAATCTTTGGACTTTACAAGAAGCAGCGGACATGCCTTTGCACTGTAGATTTCATGCAATGGACATGCAAGATGGCGCTTGGCCATGGCATATTGATGATATCTCCAAGAATGTGGCATAGATGGTAAAGTTGCACCCAATTGGACGTTTCCTCCCTCTCCCTCTATCTGTCTCACAAGCAAACTGACGCAGTGCACGACTCATTATCAGAACAGCCTACTTAAAGAATAAGGCCCATCTACTTTTTTTTATACGAAGGAAATATTTTAATAAGATTTATTTATTAGTTAGTTAATAATGTTTAAGTAGAAAATATCTTAATTATAGTTATTTTTTAGAT
>JAODPA010068572.1:0-10164 GCA_025585075.1 Nepenthes mirabilis | reverse complement strand
TATATTTTTTTTCAGATCTTATTTTAGTTGCTAAAACTCACAATACCTTTTGTATATCAATGGACTTTATATTTATATGGGCTCTGATCTCGTTATTTGGGCTAATTGAGTAACCTTGCAGGCAGTTTCAATCCGTTCTTACGCCAATCGAGTAACTTCTTCAGGATTTATCATCTCTTTTTTTTTTTTTTTTTACTATGGAAGAGTTTCTTTTGTTTTGAACAATTTGGTAGAATGACTGATAATTGTCACATTTCTGTTAACAGATTTGAAAGAACCCTTAATAAAATTGTAACTAACGTGTATTATATTGATTTTGTTGCGCCTCGGGTCTTTGGTTGTCGTACGGATTAGGAAGCCTTCAGATTTCTCATTGTTTGGAGGCGGTTGCGAGCGAGTCCAGTCTTTGTCTTTTTAACCTAGGACCTATACAATACAACTAACAAATAAAAAGTCAGATGTTCGGTGGGATGTCTTCCACTGAAAATATTCCGACGTTTAAGTCAGCAACTTTTCGCAATGAATGAAAAGAGGCATACGCTTAGAGGTGCGCGAAAATATACTATGACTGCGTAAGGAGTACGTGGATGTAGGAGTGGGAGATTTGTGAGCGGGTAGAGGGAGCCCTGACTCCTGGAATGCACCGCAGTGGGTGGCTAACTCTCGTTGCCTGAGAAGGATGAGAAGGTGGGATATGAGAGATGGTTTTGGAGTTTAACTTGCGTGATGTAGAGTCAATTATTCAGAATCCAATCTCTTCCCCTATATAAGGAAATGAATTTTAGAGGCCCCCTGGTTGGGGGCTTTGGGCATGGGAATCCCCGCTGTGGGGATTCGTTGGCCACTGATTGTCAACGATGGTCACTAGTGTGTCAGTTATCACCTTGTGGTGATAGGCAGACCGCCGGGCATCAAAGGTTACGCTTGGTCTACTTTTCATGTTGGGATTGGCTAGAGGTCTCTCGGTAGCGGCGTGGGCCGTGGCTGGCAGCGCTGACCCTCTCCTCATTGGCTCGTTTACTTTGTATCACCACTGTCGCCAGATAGCCACATTAATGGGTTGCAAGTGACGTTGATTGGCTGGGAGCGTCGGGCTGCCACGTGGGATTTCCTTACTCGGGTTGATTCAAGTGTCAGGGCCGTTCTCCTCTGGTTTGGGCCTCGCGTCTCACGGGTTGGGCTTCGAACATCTTTGGGCCTTCGTACTGTACCCAACACTAGCCCTCATGCTTGGGTTGACCTGTGGTTTCGGCCCGGTATGTCCTTCCGGTTCTAGTCTGCAATCGCTTGGCTTCCCTCGAGATGCGCCAATGTTTGTCATCTTCTAGCTTCGCGCCTTCCCTAGGCGGTTGCGCTTGCTTTTCTAGCGCCGTAGTGATTCGGTGCTTGAAATGGAAGAATTCACACGCTCGAGATTGTGTCAGACTTGAGGGATTTCCTATTTTGTGGAAGATGTCCATGGGATAGCGTGCCCCATTAGGCGTTGGAAGGACGCCAACTTGCCCATAAATAGGGGGGTCCTTCGACCAGTGTGGTTCATCCCTTGGCTGACTGTGGAGGGGCAATGCGAGGGCCTTGGTTTGTCCCACCTTTGGTGGGAGTCTGCGAAGGAATTGGATGGACTAGCTGGAGATCCAGAATTCTTGATGAAGACTGTCTTCACGCCCATGCCATGGGCGGTTCCTCATATTAATGAGGGGGGCTAGTTGTCGTCGCGTGCCTCCCCTAGGCTACGGTGATCTGTGGTGTGTGGGAGGATCATTGCAGAACTTTTATGGGGCATTTTGCCTCCTGTTTAGTGCATCGCTCTTGATCTCCACTTCATTTGGATCACCGTATGTGCCTTCTAGAGGAGAGGCAAAGGGCGTAGTCTCCCTTAGGGGAGTGTAGGCCCTTGGAGTCCTTGCCGGATGCTCCCGCTGTAGGTGTTGGTTTTGCCTTTGCAGATAACATTGGGTTTGTCTGCAGAGGTTGACCAACACCTGACTGCTCCGGTGTTTGGCCTTGTTGGGTTACCGGCGGCGAAGTCGCATTGATCCCTTGCAGGTCACGTTCGTCAAGCATCTGGGACAGTCGCTCAGGGCTTATGCCCCGTGTAGCATCTTCTCCTCTTTTCATGTACCTTTGTAACTGTAAATTTTGTACTTGTAAAGGAAGCCTTGATTAATAAAAGAAGTAGACCATTGCTTTCATTCTTCTTGCTGTCTTACTGAGCTTCCTCCTTTTTTATGGTTTTTTCCGTTCCTGGCTGTCCATAATCTGTCCTGTAGGCATGGCCCCCTGAGCCCTAAAGGAGGCCGTCGACAGGGGGACGCGGTGAGAAGAGATTGTTGACGCATGACGTTTCGGGAAGCTGAACGCTGCAGGCAGGCATTGCGTCTGCCAGATGTCATGGCGCATTAATCGCGGGGGAGATCGCAGGGACGCGCGTCATAATGATTTGGTTCGGAAAGGTGCGTCGCCTCAGGGATCTCCCACTTGGAGGGCATCCTTTGGTTTCTACCGGCACATTTTGTCTTCAGAATGTTGTTGTTTCATTAGGGGAAACGCTGCTTATTTAAATGCATGAGTTCCCTCCAAGGTTACGTGTTCTGTTCCCTTTTCGACGACGTAAAGTTTCGTGTTGCCTTTGAGCCTTTTTCTCTTTTTCCTCCCGCGTTGTGGCTTCAATGGAAAGGTTGTCCTCGTCATTTGGGTCAAAACCTTCTTCCGAAGAGCCCGAGATTGGGACCCATGCCTCTGGGATCCCCGAAAAGACTACAGCCGACGTAGTGGCGGCGGAGGGATGTCATTTAAATGCCACCGTTGTGGGTCCAATGCGATTTTTGAGGGTGCCTCCAGGCTTTAAGATGAAGGAGATGTTTGCCTCGCGTGGTCGTAGGTCCAGGAACGCAGATCCCCTGCTTCATCAAGTTGCCGGGGTCGTCGAAGGCGTTGAAGCCAGGGTGCAGGTTGCAGTCAGAGAGATAAAGCTGTTGACGGCTCGCGCCGCAGACTTTGAGGAAGCATGGGCTAAATCGGAAGCGAGAGCGTCCAGACTTACCGGTGCTAACGTGTAGGCCCGGTCCCGCATGTTGGCTCTCTAGGAGGAGCTTAAGCGTCTGCGGCAATAGTTTGGAGAGGAGCTCGTGCAGATGGGGGCTGAGCTGAGGTCGAGGTTCCTGCCGGAAGAGGTCGGTCCTGCACTGGAAAGGAAATTTAAGGACAGTATCCATCTCATCCGAATACTAGTCTCGCTGAAGGAGCCGAACTTCCGCATCAGCATCTTGGACACTCGAAACTCAAGCACCCCGACACGCGTGGACCTTTAGGAGTATCCAACTCCAGATCCTTTTGAGCCCAGAGGGGGCCGTTAGTTGTACTTTGCGGTCGTAAGCCGCTGTAAAACAGAGTTATTAATGTTCCATATAATAAACATTATATTTAGCTGTGCCGTTTATTTTTTGTCGTTGGTTGTATTCGAACGATCCGTCTTCTTTCTTGTGCGCCTATCTTGGGAGTCCAGCCGCTACTGTCCCTGGGTATCAGAACTCCCGCATTAAATGCAGGTGTGACCGTAGGGATTTTGGCAAGCGGCTGAGGCAATGTTGTTCCGCAATCTGACAAGAGGTCATGATTGGCCGTTACTTGGGACTCGCGATGCTCCTGCTGGGTGGGCAAGTGGCCTGGCCATTTACTGAAGGCGTCGTTTGGGTTTTTCCATGCGTTGACACCCGCTGTCTATTTTAGCGGCGTTTCAGCGAGATCCCTCCTTTGACGTTTCCTTGCACAGAAAATTTACAACTCGTTCCACGGAGAGAGAGAGATGGCAATGAAGAGAGGGTCTCCTTCCTCTTCGTGAACTTCCAGGGCGAGTCGCCATAGGGTCGACAACACGGGTTCCATTCTGACGATGAGTGTCGTTGTTGCTTTGATGGTGGACTACGGTAACCCCAGTGATTGGGCTTATCGTGTTCCTGGCTCTACGAGTAGAGCCAACGCCCTTCTAGATGGCTTCGTCACTGTTTACAAGCACTATCTGAGAGGGGGGCTTCGTTATCCCATGCCATGCACTCTGTATGCACTAGTCAAGGCATTGGGCGTTCTGGTGGTGAGGCTTCACCCCAACGCAGTTCGTTTCTTGGTTTCAATGTGCATCTTCTCCTGGCTTCATATTGCCGCGTTCGATGCAAAGGCGGTCTGATTGTTCTTCCGCTTCACGGAGTCATAGGATTAGATCTTTATGACTCCGAGAATCGGTTTCCCTTTTCGGGGGACCAACCCCGACTCGGTTAAGAACTAGAAGAGATGCTTCTTCTTCCTTTAGGAGCCTCCTGACTCTGAGCTCTCGCATGAGTGGGACCTGATCATGGAGTACTTCCACGGGAAGGTGTCGTTACATGACACTAAGGATATGGCGGAGTTGGTCGCTGCCATTAACTCCCAGATGGCGACATTCTCTATTCAGGGCTACTATCTGACGTCCCACATTTTCGAGGCCACCAGGTGGGGGCCTTTGTCTGGCTAGGGCGTCACTGGCCCTTTGAAGTAGAAGGCCGAGGTTGTCGTGATTCCCAAGCTGTCAGGAGAAGACGCTGAGGAGAGTTGCTCACTGTTGGAGTCGTCTTCAGATGAGGAGGAGATCGAGGCTCCACTGAAGAGGTTGAGGGAGACCGGAGGTACCTCCACCAGGAGATCACAGAGCTTGGCCGTAGGGTCCACCGCATGAGTCCGGCGCCTAGTCCCGAAGGCGACGCAGAGCGTTGAATCACGAGAAGGAGCCGTAGAACCCCTACCGATTCCCGCTGTGGTGTTGGCTGAGAATGGCATTCCTGCAGTGGAGCTTCATTTTGGTGAAGAGTCTTTTGCGGGTTCCTTTGCTGATTTGGAGTCGCCGGAGATGATCGCTGAGGGTGCACTGAATGTAGAGGGCGGTGTGTTAGTTCCTAAGGAGCTAGAGGGAGTGCGCGCACTGGGGCCAACACCAACTCTGGAGGGATCTTTAGAGCTTTCTAGAGCATCTGCTAGGCTGTTTCTAGAGGTGGGCATCTAGGATGATGCCCCTGTGGGGTTGGAGGTCAAAGCCGCATGGGTGGCCAGCCTGTCAGGTGCTGAGTTGACTTTGGAGACTATCGCGGTAGGGACGGCTCACGGGCTGGAGCCCCCAAGGGTTCCCTCGCCTCCCATGGCTCCAGACCATCCAAGCTCCGCAGAGGTCGCAGCAGAACAAGGGGAGCCCCCAGGCTTATCCGCGTCAGGAGACTTAGCCTGCCGTTCGGACGCAACTTCCGCTCAGGTATAATCGTCTTGAGTTGAACATTCATTTGTAGTATGGAGTTTTGAGAATTTCTAACCTTCTCTTCTCCTATGCAGGTCCCTGGGGGGTCGACTCTCCCGATAGACTGGCTGCTCAACTACACGGAAACTTTCTTCGTAGGTAGGAGATCACCCAGCATATAAAAGTCATGTTACTCTCCTCTGAGAGGAGAGCGAATGGCTGCAGGGAGAGAGCTGACAGATGCAGGAGGAAATTAGGTGCTTAAAGGAGGACAATGGCTAGTAGGCATGGGAAGTTGGACGTCTATGGCAGGTGGTCAAGCAGCTGAAGGGGATGGTCACTGCTCTTAAGGATGGCAACTCCTGCCTATCCAGAGATCTGAGGGCATGGCTCACTTCGTCGGAGGCGAACCTTGTCCTGGAGACTAGGTTCTTGGACGGCACCAACCTGTGCTGCAGGATTGCCTCGCTTGTGCTGCCCGACGTTCTGGAAGGTGTCTTCCATCCAAGCCAGTCTGGCATCTGTGACAGGTCTTGCCTGAGAAACTTTCTTGAGGAGGCTGGTCCATCAGATTCTCGGGAGTAGCTTTACTTGTATATATTGCTTCCTTCCTTTTCCGCCACTTGTCAGTGCTTTGCACATATGAATGACAGGTAGCACCTTTTTTGCATTCGATGTCTTCAAGTGTGATTTTAGAGATAATATTTCATATTTTAACGGCTGAACTTGTAAAATTATTGTCACCAAGGCCCCGATCCGGCACCTTCTTGCGCTGCACTTTTCTTTCGTCAAAGAATGTCATAATTTCTGTGCCGTCTAGAGTCTTGAGCACTATACCGGCTCCGCTGCTTGTTTGGTCGGATGATCCGTCCCCATTTAAGGTTCATGTTGGAATGTTAGGAGCGTCCACGCTCTCCGGACTGTAAGGGACGTCTAGTGCTAGGGTTGCCGTCTCGATGATAAAATCCCTCAGAGCCTGACCCTTGAGGGCTGGTCGTGGTTGAAACTCCACGTCGAACTCTCCCAACTCTATATCCCATTTGACAAGTTACCTGGAAGTCTCCGGCTTTTGTATGATCAATTTCAAGGGTGGATCCTTTAGAACGACGATTCGGTGAGGTTGGAAGTAGGGCCTTAATTTCCTTGCTGAGTAGATGAGGGTCAGCGCAATCATCTCTGTGTGCGGGTAACGGGTTTCCATGTCTATCAGTACCCTGCTTATGTAATACACCGGTTGCTGCCCTCTTTCGTGCTCTTTGACTAGTATGAAGCTGAGCGCCGTGTCTGACGTAGCTAAGTAGAGGTACAGGTCTTCGCCCGTACATGGTGAACTAAAGAGAGGTGGGCTGACAAGGTACGCCTTTAGCTCTTTGAAAGCTTCCTTATACTCATCGGTTTACCGAAATTCGGAATATTTCGTCCCTTTAAGAGCCTTGAAGAAAGGCAAGTATTTCTCCGCGGACTTGGTTAAGAACCGTGAGAGAGCTACTAGTAAGATTGCGAGCTTCTGTACTTCCTTCACCATTCTCGAAGGGTTCATGTCAAAGATGGCTCTGATCTTCTCCGGGGTCGCCTCCATACCACATTGTGATACGATGAGGCCTAGGAACTTTTCAGAGGTCACTCTGAATGCGCATTTGGCCGAATTGAGCTTCATACTGTGTGCCTAGGGGACCTGGAAGGTCTCCTTTAAGTCATGGATGTGGTTGTTGGCTAGCCTGCTTTTCACGAGTATATCGTCGATGTACACTTCCACGTTCTTCCCGATCTGAGCTTCGATCATCTTGTTCAGGAGGTACTGATAGGTTTCCCCGGCATTCTTGAGATCGAAGGGCATCACCTTATAGCAGTACGTCTGTTGGTTTGTTATAAAGAAGGTGTGCTTCTCATCGTCCGGGTGCATCCAAATCTTGTTGTAACCTGAGTAGGCATCCATGAAACTCAAGAGCTGATGTCCGGACATGGAGTCCACCAGCTGATCGATCCGATGGTGAGGGAAGCTATCCTTTGGGCAGGGTTTGTTTACGTCGGTGAAGTCTACGCACATCCGCCACTTGCGTTGCTCTTCTCAATGAGCGGCAAGCTTGCCTCGCCTTTTCAGGTAGCGGGGGCCTACCTCGAATCCTTCACGAACCGTTTAAGGTGTCCGCTGTGGATCAAGTCTTCTATTTCCTACTGTAGGGTCTGACAGTTCTTCGTGGAATGTCCAAGGCAGCGGTGGTACTGGTAATACTTCATCTGGTCACTGCCGCTCGAGACCTTCAGCGCTTTCGGCCACTTGAAGAACTTTTCATCCTAAATCTGTATCAGGATGTCCACGCGGGTATTGTTTAGAGGAGTTAGGGAGGTTGGCCCGAGCTCTTTGCTTGATCCCCGCAAAGGACGTGGCTGCTTGAAATGGCTATTGTCGCCGTCCCTCTTCTTGCCAGTGGTAGGTCTTGGAACCTCCGGAGGGCGGTCCGCACACTCGTGATGCTTTGCCTTGTTGGTTTCCTCTGCCGAGATGTAGGCTTGGACAATGGCTTCTATTTCCCGGAAGGATTGGGAGCACTGATGCAACAGGTGCTTGAAGAAGTCCCTCGCTACCGATGTAGCAACGAAGGCGTTAAGTTTTGTCTCGTCAGAGAGTTGGGGGATCCCACATGGCTCGGTGATGAAGCTGTTGAGGAATCGCTGGTGGAGGCGGATCAGGTGCCACGGTTGCTTCTATTCCCTCCAACTTGAGGCGAACTGGCTCAGGAAGCAGTCCGTAAGCTCGTCGAAGGAGGGAATGGAGTTTTGCAGGAAGCCATGGAACCAAAGCAGCGTATCCCCCCTGAGTGTGATGGGAAAGTATTGGCACATCATGAGCTCACTTGTTCCCTGAAGGGACAGGTAAGTACGGAAGCAGTTGAGGTGATCCATCAGGTCCCTGCTCTCGTCGTACCCTTCAAATACGGGTATCTTGAATTTGTGAGGAAGCGGTTGAGTTCGGAGATCCATGGCGAAGGGTGACCCCCGCAGGTCGACGGAGGACCGTGCAGGTTTCTCCTTGTGCAGGAGATCGCAGAGTACTTTCACCTTCTCCTCCACTGGTGCGTCAGACTTACTTCTCTACGTGTTGATGATGTCACGGAGCTCCGTGTGACCCTACTGGTGTTGCTAAGCTTGTTAGTTGTGGCGGCTTTCTGCGCGAGAGAGCCGCGCACTGTTGGCCTCCTTTCGTTGCGGGAGTTACGGGGGTGACGCCACTCTGGGCTCTCCCTCCGCTTGTCTCGACTAGGGTGGCTTCCAACCATAGACTGGGACCTGCAGTCCGGGACCGCTTAGATCCCGGCATTATCATGCCATTCTGATCTTCTGCCGGGGGCTCCTGCGCGACGCCTTTCCCGCCTGGAGGAAGACGCCTTGGATGCTGGAGGAGAAGCCCCCATCCACGATGTGCCCGTCCGGTTGCAGAGGGCCTGGGTCATCAACCTCATGTCACTCATGTCCGCTGCTAGGCGATGGATGTCGGGCTTTGGATAGACGTCAGTGCGGCTACCCACTGAGGGGTCATAGCCGTGGATGATGGCATCTCTTGTTGGGACACTGGCTTGTACCCTGATGTTGACCATCTTGCTATGAAGGATTGAGTATGAGAAGGAGACGCTAGGCTTCTTATCTCGTTCTCACAGACGGTACTAATATTACGTCCCGAATCCTCAATTGTCGTACAGAATAGGGAGCATTCGAATTCTTCATCGTCTAGAGGTGGTCTCGAACGGGTCTGATCTGCGTTTCTGTTAACCTAGGATCTGCACTACACAACTAACAAAATATAGGTCAGAGGCCTGACGAAATTTCTCCATCTGAAAACACTCCGACGCTCAAATCAGTAACTTCCTTCAATGAACGAAAAGCGGTGCACGCTTAGAGGTGCGTAGAAATATACTGTGAATGCGTAAGGAGTGCGTGGATGTAGGAGTGGCAGATTTGTGAGCGGGTAGTGGGAGGTCTAACTCCCGGAATGCACCGCAGTGGTGGCTAACTCTCGTTGCCTAAGAAAGCTGAAAATGTGGGATCTGGGAGATGGTTTTACAGTTTAACTTGCGTGATGTAGAGTCAATTATTTAGGATCAAATCCCTTCCCTTGTAGAAGGAAAGGGATTTTATAGGCCCCCTGGTTGGAGGCTTTGGGCGCGAGAATCCCTATTGTGGGGATTCATCGGCCGCTGATTGTCGACGATGGTCGCCTGTGCGTCTGTTGTCGCATTACGGTGATAGGCAGACCGTCGGGTGTCGCAAGTCACGCTTGGTCTATCTTTCGCGTTGGGATTGGCTAGAGGCCTGTGGGTAGCGGTGTGAGTCGTGGCTGGCAACGCTAACCTTCTCCTCATTGTCTCGTTTCCTCTGCACCACCACCGTTGTCCGACAGCTTCATTAATGGGCTGCGGGCGGCGTTGACTGGCTGGGCGTGACAGGCTGCCACGTGGAATTTCTTTGCTCGTGGGCTGATTCAACTGTCAGGGCCGTTCTCCTCTGATTTGGGCATCACATCTCATGGGTTGAGTTTTAAACTTCTTCGGGTTTTCGTACCGGACCCAGTAGATTCAAAACTGTAAACCCATAAAATAGTTAAGAAAATAAGGACAGGTATTTAGTCTGACAATCCACCAACTTAGAGTTTGCCTTTCTCAAGTTTCCTTTTTTTTTTCTTTTGGTTTATCATGCCCAACTTGCTTTTGTCATAATCATACCCTAACTCTCGTGATCATTCAGTAATCGTCTGATAACCAAGTCATTTAACCATCGGATTTTGGCAACTTGTTTCTTTGACGTGACATTACAGAATAAATTTCACGATCCGTTTCTTAAATTTGAGCTCTAATTTAATTTTATATTGGACCGATCACCTTTTTTTGATTTTTTTTTTTTTTTTTGGGGTA
>JAODPA010068571.1:0-10154 GCA_025585075.1 Nepenthes mirabilis | reverse complement strand
AATATGTGTTGGATTTACTAGTTATTTAGATAATTAATGGTTATATATATATATAAGTGATTGATGCCAGGGAATGATACCATGATTTTGATACATTGCACAATTTTTTCGCAAAATAAGATAATAATGTTATACTATATATTCCCTAGAAAACAAGACCAAGATCAAATATATGGATGAGGGAAGAAAACTCGGCCCCACCAACACCATGTAGCACCGCCACTGCCGCCACCACCACCCTCCATCCCCACCAGCACCGTAGCTGCTCGTCCTGTTAGAACCACCACTGACCCTGACAGCAAGTTGGACGATAAATCCGTCCCGTGTCCATCCCCCTCCCTCTTTCCCAAGATTCTTATATGGCCTCTCAAATAGATAGATTCTTTATGGTCCCAACAGCTGCGACCATTTTACCAACCCATGAAGCCCACAAATTAAGAAAATCGTTTAATGCTTTGTTATATATATATTTTTTCTTTCATATTATAAAGACGAATCTTAATCACTAAAAAAATAAAAAAAGCATTCTATTTAGGACCATAAAAAAAACTCACTACCCCCTTTTAACTCATTAGATTTCTCTGACTCAGAAATGTACGAGAGCTTGACATCATAGGCAATTTTACATGCACATTGCTGACAGTATATTTTTATACTTTACATATATAACTTTTAAAATGTAATGAAACAGTCTTACCCATACGCCAAAAAAATAAGAAAAACAGTGTATCGCCATCTACTTGGTAAATTAGGTTTAATTCAGACAACGTTTCAACTACACATGGAAACACTGCTCCAGTGAGCATTTCAACAGAAGAAAAGAGAAAGAGAGAAGGGAAGATAAGAAGTTTGAATTAGGAATCACAATGACAAATTAACCTACTTAAAGAATTTAAGAGATGGGCTTTCTGTTAAATGTCAACATCTCGAAATTGAGAACGGCTCATATGTTTATGAAAAATGGCATCAGACATATGGCAGATTATTGGAGAAAATTCACTAAGAAACACGTTGCAGAATGTGCTTGGTGATATTTTACCAACCTATGGACTGTTATTCTAGTTGTACGATAAAAATGTCACTGTGAATAACAAGGACCCTGCCAAAGCAGGGCAGTACTGAGGACTGACGATGCTTACATTGGTGAGCTAAAAAAAGAAGCTTCAGCTATATGAGATCTCAGTTAAAGAATCGAGATTTTGGTAGAGCAAAGAGGTCAAGAGTTCAATAAGCAGACGAATGCCGAGCCTTCGTCACTGTTTGACAGCCACTATTTCCAGAGTTTGCTAGCAAGAAATTGTGGAGAGACTTGCACTTCCATCTGGGATGTCAATGAATAAATCCTGTCACCCGCTGAGCCGGTTAAATGAGTAAGCTTTGCAATCCAACCAATCAGCACTGCAGAAATGACGAAACAATATGATGTAGTGCCCGCAATCCTAGACATACCAAAAACTTCCATGGAAATGATCAAAATTGTAATCACAATATAAAAATTCATAACTTTTAATATAGGATGAACAGCGACAGCTGCAACCTAATAGCAGCAAGGTCTTTACACGAGCTTTAACATGGCAATAAGTAGACTCGATCATGCCCTGATTTCGAGGCCAAAAAGGGCCGTTTTCCCCATTTTCTGGGCTCTTTTCTAGGGCAGGATCACCTTTATTTTGATTTATCTAGTCAAATTATTGTAATTTCTTTTCCTATTTAGTAGTGACTGCTTTGAGTCAGTTTAACGACGCTTATTTGCAGGATAAATCATCTTGTAAATGCTATCTCAACAATGCCTTAAAAACTCTCCTGAATCAATAACAATTTTCATGATCATAGACGATGTCTTCTGACTTTTCATAAACTCTAGGAGCATCTAGGATTCATAACTTCAGGAATCAATTCTTGGTCAAGTTCATTTTATCATGCTAAAGAGGAAATACAGCAACCCAGAAGACGCAACAACCAAACTAGAAAATAAAACCAACAGAATAATAAGACAATAAATTGTTGCAAAAATGGAAATATTACCTGCAGAAGGAGATCAGGCGGCAACCAAGCAACCCTGGCAACAGAAACAAGCCACCAAAATCCCAAGCAAAGCCCCAGCAAAGACTTGTGAAGGAGTGTGGCCAAGAAGTTCCTTGAGCTTTCTGTCACTCATAGGATGTCCTTGAAACAAATCCTCAATGATCTTGTTCAAAACCTGCATCAATAAATTCAGCATGCAAGCAAACAAATATGATCCAATAGCAAATCATATCAAACTCGCGCTTCCCATAGAAACAAAGGCTTTGAAGAAGTTCATACATAGTCAAAGCTGTCATCGGAGCTGCGAATGCATTAAAAGATTCAAGAGAACAATCAATAAGAATTCCTTAAGCAGAGGAAAGGGAAGAAGCACAGAAATGGAAGAAATGCAAAATACTTGATCAACAATTTCATATTTCACTCGAATGTGTGAATATGAAAAAGGTGGCAACATGTTAGTAAGCACAAACAGATGCATCAATATAAGAACGATACACTGAGTTTAAGAGAAACAATGGTGTGATGCAATTTTAAGCCATATGAGGAAGAAGAAATGAGAGTTTACAATCAAATCATATCTTACATGTAGATCATAAAAAGGAATACGGAATTTTATGGTCAAACAGTCTCCCTTCAAGATGACTGAAATGACTAACATTCTACCACGTTCATAACTATACCGCTCAAAACATTCCATGCACAGCCATCACCATCACATCAATATATATATATGAACGGCCTAAAATGTCTATTGTCAACAAAGAAACTCATCTCTCTTAAATCCATAACCAAATTAGAAGACAAATGGGAGAACAGGGACATCGGAAATGGTAGCAGGATTGGAAGTGTAAGGCACTCAATTAGATTCACCTTCAATCAGAAAGTAAGGTACTTCCCCATAGTGAGCAGGTGGAGATCAACTGTATTTCAGGTCAAATGGAGGTGGTTTTTGAAAGCTGCACACCACTATTCCATATCAATACTAAAGGCACAGAGGGATGCATGCCAACAACAAGGAAACTATAACCCCATGTTTGGTTGGAGGGAATAGAAATTCTATTCCCTCCTTATTCTTGGTGGAATTATTATTCCACCGTTTGGTTGCACTTAAGCAGGGAATAACAATTCCCAAAAGAATAGTTATTCCTTGATTACAAGGAATAACTATTCCTTGGTGGCATTAGGTATTTTTTATTCCTGGTTAGGGAGGAAAAAGAATTCCCACCCAATAATTTTATTAACCCAAATTTGCCTATTATTATTATTATTATTATTATTATTATTTNTTTTATTTTTATTTTTATTATAAGGGTAAAAGTATCATTCTAATAAATTCTCACCTTATTCCTCATACAATTCTACAAACCAAACATTGTAATACAAATTCCCAACTAATTCTATTCCAATAACCAAACATAGGAAAAACAATTCCCAACTTTATTCCTATCTAATTCTATCCCCTGGGAATAACTATTCTATTCCCACCTTATTCCATTCCATCAACCAAACGTGCCGTAAAGGAAGAATTATTCCCAGGAAGCTAGCACCACTTTTGCAGTAAAGGCATAGTAGATAATAAGCAGGGGGAAATCATTGATAAGATTTCAGGAATCAGTAAATTAAAGCATGAATATGCCAATTATTGGTATCACATAAAAGGACAGTGAAGAAGAGAGAGAGATTGAAAAAAAACATATTTCTGTTTTTAGAATTGCCAAGGTATTAGAAGAACCAATCACTCCACATAGAACAGCATTGTGAGCATCTAATTTAGAGGACTGCCACCAAGGTACTACAAAGAACCAGGAGAGAGATTGCCCAGAACAAACTTAGCCCAAATCAGTAAATCATCATTCACAAAAAATATAGTAAATTAGGTTCACTGATCTCTCAGACATCAACCTCACAGAAAAGTTATTATGGCCTTGTTTGGCAATTATTAGTGGGTTCAAAACGTCCCATTTTCCCAAATGCGGTAATTTTGCTCATGTTTGCTTCGCAAAAATGAGGGAAATTTATTTTGGTTGCCCTTCTTCCAATTAATAGAGGAATTTCAATCCTGGGAAAAAGTTACAATATGAGTAGGACAAATAGCATGTTTTTACTGACAAAATATAAATTCTATTTATGAGATTAGTATAAGAAAACAACTAGACTAGCTTCAATGAAAATATCACCAGAACCTTCAGCTAGCTTCCCGTTAGAAAGGGGAGAAAACAGAAAAGTAAACCCAAGAAATAAATAGTCTAAACTACAGAAAATTCATAAATATTGTATCCCTTCATTAAATACAATGTCATTCCTCACTCCCTATATGAATCAAAAGGTAGCCAAAGGAAAAAGAGGAAGACACTTATCATGGATATCTTCCTGGTAATCAGTCCCCCATGCCAATAATTCTTATCTAACAAACTGAGCTTGAACCCCAATTGAGGCCTAAACTTCATACACTCTTACACTGTACTTAGAAAATTTTACGAAAAGAAAAAACATCATGGAAATTAGCATGAGAATTGCTTATATTTTTCTCGCATTTTCCCACAAGCTTTCTATTTCTTTCAATTTTTCCTAAATCCAAAGACAAGGTAATCTCACCAGTACATTCCCAGTTTCTCAAATTTCCATTACCAAGTCTCATACCTCTAGCATTTGAGCCAATTCTAAAACTTATCAAAAAAAAAAAAAAAATTCAACAGTGCCCGCAACCCTAGTGCTATAATCACACTCATGTTGACAATTCTTTTACTTGAAAAGGAAAAAGAAATCATAGCATAAGGAAACATCTGAACTTAGAAAGCCAAGATTCACTGTAAATTTATAAAGCTTGAGACTGCTAAAGGACCATAGATAAACTAACACTAAAATAACAGCAACTTGAGATCAAAATCTTAACCTTATTTTCATTTTTTTTTGGTAAATACATCAATTACATTTTTACATATATCTAATTAATGCTATTTCAACAAATATGAATGTAGCAGCAACAAGTATAGATCATAAAACACAACTCGAACACGAAAATCCCTTACCATTGCTTGCATACCCGCATGCCGTCGAACACCAATAGCATCATACATAACTATAAGACTGAACCCCAAACAAACTGGAAACAATGAGTCTGCAACTCCATGACAAAGTGCCACAGACGTTGTCAAAGCCGTGCACAAAGCCGAGTGCGACGACGGCATACCACCGGAAGCAAATAAAATCCGTAAGTCCCATTTTCTCTCCACGAAGAAATTCAAAACAATTTTGATAGACTGAGCAATAAACCAAGACAAAAGCCCAGATACAAAAGTTGGGTTTGCAGCCAATGTCGACACAAAAGGGCTAATCCGGACTTTCGCCGTCGATGTCACGCTCAAAAGTGCCATCCCGAGCCCTCCATTTTGCAAAATATTAGTATTAATACTACCTATAATGCCATCTATTTCTACATCTTCCTGATAACCCCATTTATTTATGGTTGCCATTGTAGCAAAATTTGTGATGCTTTGCAAAATTGGATTAACAAGGGAAAATAGGTTTACGGGTACCGCGGAACTAAACTTGAAAAATCTGTTTCGGGGGTCACGATGAGGTAGTCTACATGAGAAGCAAAAAGATGTCTTGCCGGGTTTGTTGCTGGATAGGTTTTTCTTAAAGATGGGGAAAGAAGAATAAGATGATGTTGTGCCGCGAAAAAAGTTGGTTTTGAAGTTTCGAAGTTTGAGGTTAGAAAAATAAGAGAAGGGTGCCGTTGCTGTAGAGTTCATCGGCGAGAATTAGCTCTTTCAGTTTCACCTTCAGGCTGCATCGAGAGCTATGGATAGGAAAACGGGAAAGAGAAAGACAACGATTTAAATGACAGGCTATGAGAGTGAGCAGCTGTGAGGAGTAGATTAGTTTCTCAGAAAGAAGGCAAATTATTCGTCAGACAAGTATTTTGCTGCATTTTTAATTTAATTATTTCCGAGATGCCATTTTTGCACCTTCCTTCGTAGAATATGCCCTTGCAAACTGACTTTTAGATAAAATGCTCTCTCTTTTAATTTTCCATATTTTGTTTGAAAAAACCTGAAATTGAGTAAAACCCTTTCTCAACTTTAATGTAAGCTGCAAATGGAATATCTATTATCGAAAAAAATAAGTTGGTAATGATATCATATATTGTTGGTCGGAAATGGAACGGTCGACAAATACAATCACAACGGAATCGAATAGAAGGAATGAAAGTAAAAAAACGACAACCGTTATTTACGTGAAAAATTCTTATGAATTAAGGAAAAAATCACGGAACGTTAAACCCGTAAAATTGTACTATGTATGTGATAGAGATTATAAAACAGGATGTGCAAATACACATACTCAGTTGGGCCTTCTTCCTCTCCTCTGTTTTTCTTTCTTACTCTCACACACTCTCACTTTCTCTCTACAGCCACATTTAACCTACCTGCTTATATATACATATATATAAGAATATACATAAGACTTAGCAGCAGCCGGACCACCACGTTTTGCTTCATAGTTGGTGCACGGTTCCCAAGAAGCATGTATCAGACCAACAATAGGTGGTGCATGCCTGCAGTAGTAACAGATAGATCTACTGTATTGAGTTTTCAATGTTACCTAAATAGGCAGGTCAACCTACCCCATTTCAGACATAGCAGGTGTTCTATGTTGCCTTAATAAGCCGGTCAACCTTGTTGATCGTCCTCCCATTCAGACCGGTCAACGTCCTGTTGACCGTCTTCCTTATTGTTCTGAGAACCCTTAACTAAACCGATCAACTTGTCCTTCAGTCGGTCAACCATATTGACCGCTGTTAACCGTCCAACCAGTCAACGATGTTGACCGTCAATCCGGTCAACCATGTTGACCGAAACTTCTTCACGGGAGTGATTTCCAACAAACTTCCCCTCACGACCGTGAGGAAGTTAAATCTGTTAGTCCGGTCATCTTGCAGCATGCTTCATTCTTTCCTTTCGGTAGAATCTTCGTCATCATGTCTGCCCCGTTCTCTTCCGTGCTAACCTTATTCAATGATGGTAGACCTTCCTCCAACACATCTCGCACCCAATGATATCGTGTATCAATGTGCTTTAATCTGGAGTGGAGTGAAGAGTTCTTATATAGATGAATGGTACTCTGGCTATTACAAAACACCACATATCTCTCCTGTTCGATGCCTAACTCTTGAACGAACTCTTTCATCCATAACATATTGCAGGCCTCTGTAACTGCGATGTATTCGGCTTCAGTTATGGATAGAGTTACACACTTTTGTAACTTGGACTGCCAAGAAATTGAACCTCCTGTAAGTTTTATTAAGTAACCCGATATGGATTTGCGTATGTCAACATTTCCGGCCATATCCGCGTCTGAGTAACCCACCAACTAAGGCTTGTTACCTCCTAGACACATGCACCTCTTGGAGGTTCCCCGAATATATATCATGATCTATTTCACCACAGACCAGTACTCTTTTTTCGAATTGGACAGAAACCGGTTAACTGTCCCGATGGCATGAGTTATGTCTGGTCTAGTGCACACTAAGGCATACATTAGGCTTCCCACAGCTGATGAGTAGGGAACGCCTTTCATGTATTTCTTCTCGTCATCCAAAATCGGGCATTGTGCAGTGCTCAGCCTGTAGTGGTTCGCCAACGGTGTGCTCACGGATTTTAATTTATCCATGTTGAATCATTGGAGCACTTTCTCAATATAGTTCTCTTGAGACATTCATAATTTTCTTGCCTTTCGATCGCGTAAGATTCTGACTCCCAGAATCTGCTTAGCCAATCCAAGGTCCTTCATGGCAAATGACCACCAAAACTGCTTCTTCAGCTTCTTTATCCGACCACTGTTACGTCGAATGATCAATATATCGTCCACGTATAGGAGAAGGACAACAAAATCATCATCTAAGAACTTCTGTTCAAATACGCAGTGATCACGAGTTATCCGTCGATACCCCTGATTGGTCATGACTGACTCAAATTTCTTATACCACTGCCTAGGAGCTTACTTTAATCCGTACAGACTTTTTCTTAGACGACAAATAAGTTTCTCCTTTCCCTTCACTTTGAACCCTTCCGGTTGTTCCATGTAGATTTTCTCCTCAAGCTCTCCATGGAGGAATGTAGTCTGAACATCCATCTGTTCCACCTCAAAGTCCTGGGCGACAGTCAGCTCCAGTACAATCCGGACGGAGGACATTTTCACAATTTGGGCAAAGATCTCATCAAAATCAACCCCCTTTTGTTGACTTAAGCCCTTCACTATCAGCCGTGCCTTGTACTTTGGCTTCTTGGTATTCTCGTTCGTCTTCAAACGAAAAACCCATTTGTTCTTGAGGGCCTTCTTTCCCTTAGAAAGTTTAACCAAGTCGAATGTGTAATTCTCATGAAAAGAACATATTTTCTCTTTCATGGCTTCCAACTAATCCTCTTTGCTGTCGTCCTTCATTGCCTCTTCATAATTCTCAAACTCTCCGACATCAGTAAACATGATATATTCATTTGGTGACAGACGGATGGACGACCGTCTATTGCGTGAGGACCATCTAATAGAAACATTCCCTACTGGTTGAGGAATGACTCTATCAATGGTGTCATCCGGAGCCATGACCTCCCCTCCATTATCCTCAACCCTCTCTTGACCATGATCCTCTCCTTCCAATGATGCCAAACAGACAGCTTCAACGCTTACTTGGTTCGTTTGCTTATCATCGCACTTGGTCTTTCTACCAATGTCTTCAATTGTCTCATTCTCAACGAAAGTTACGTCCCTAAACCGGACGAGTCTTCTGGTAGTTAGATCATAGAACCGGTAGCCCAGTTCATCTTTCCCGTATCCCAGAAAGACGCACTGTGTCATCTTTGGCTCTAGCTTTATCCTTTCGTCTCTTGGGACATGCATGAATACTTTGCATCTAAACACTCGCAAATGATCAGTTAAGCCAAGCACTAGTTGTCAAAGATTTGGACTTATACCAGCTCTCCAACTTCTCCCAGACCTCCGTCGGGTCAGTCAAGCCAAGCACTTCCTGGAGAGTATTGTCCGTCAGACACAATTTAATAGTGCAATTTACAAGATCTCTTTTGTCTTGTCATTCATCATCGGTCATGTTTGCAAGCTTCTTATTCTTCTTCTTCAGTGCCTTTACCGTCCCTTCTTTAGTGAGAACGTTTTTCACCCTTTCTTGCCAGAGAATGAAATTACCCTGCCCGTTAAACTGCTCAACGCTGAACGGTAGATTCTTTGATGATGCTGACGCTATTAGAATAAAATTCTCAACCTTACTCTCTAATACCACTTGTTGGCCGAAAATGAGGCGGCCGACAGACACATGCACAATGGAATCAAATAGAAGGAATGAAAGTAAAAAAACGACAACCGATATTTACGTGAAAAATCCTTATAAATTAAGGAAAAAATTATAGGACATTAAGTCCATAAAATTACACTATGTATGAGATAAATATTACAAAATAGGAGACAATAATACACACACTCAGTTGGGCCTTCTTCCTCTCCTCTGTTTTTCTTTCTTACTCTCACACACTCTCACTTTCTCTCTACAAACACACTCTCACTTTCTCTCTACAAACACACTCTCACTTTCTCTCTACAACCACACTTAACCTACCTGCTTATATATACATATATATATAAGAATATACATAAGACTTAGCAGCAGTTGGACCATCACATCTTGCTCCATAGCTGGTGCACGGTTTTTAAGAAGCATGCATCAGACCAATAATAGGTGGTGCATGCCTACAATAGCAGCAGACAGATCTGCTGTATGAAGTTTTCAAGGTTACCTAAATAGGCAGGTTAACCTACCCCATTTCGGACATAGCAGGTATTCTGTGTTGCCTTAATAAGTTGGTCAACTTTGTTGACCGTCCTCCCATTCAGACCGGTCAACGTCCTGTTGACCATCTTCCTTATTGTTCTGAGAACCCTCAGCTAAATTGGTCAACTTGTCCTTCAGCTGGTCAACTATATTGACCGTTGTTGACCGTCCAACCGATCAACGATGTTGACCGTTCATCCGGTCAATCATGTTGCCCGGAACTTCTTCACGGGAATGATTTCCAACATATATATTTACTTATCAAAGAAAAGAAATCAAATATATC